>JACCHZ010000183.1:0-190000 GCA_018907045.1 Wiebesia pumilae
GAATATTTACTCTATAACTATAATATATTAAATTTATATTATAAATTATGATAGTTTAATATAATTCATTATTATCTTTTAATAAACAAGATATTTTTAATTTTACTTTACAATTACTTTAACTTATCATTTGTTTCTTATAATGGTATTTAATTATAATAATATTATAGAAGGACTAGAAAATATATTATACTCTATTAGAAAAATAAACGTTTAATTAAAAAATTGAAAATATGTTAATTAAAGTAAGATTTAATTGTTTTTTTTTTCAATGATTATAGTAACTTTATTATTTAACTACTTTTTATATCCAATAATATATTTATTACATAATAGTCTTATTTATTTTACAATGAATATATATTTATTTACAATAAACTATATGGTACTATTTATTGATTAATAATCGATTTACTAATTATGTATGTATCTTTGTTCTTTAGAAGAATTAGATATCTTATTAATAATTATGTATTTTATATAAATTATTTTATTATTTTTACTATTATTATATATAGGACTTATTATTCTGAAAAAAGAATTCATTATCAATAATAACTTGAAAAAGTTAAAGTAATGGTATACGTGGATAAAATAAATCATTGGAATTAAATTTCTCTACAATTAAATGAACGAAAAGATATTGCGTTAGTTATTAGAGAATTTTAAATAATAATATCATAATAAGTAGATACTATGCAATTTTCCAACACTTGCTTGGTCTACAACGTCGATGAAAGCTATTTCTTAACGTATCAGAAATACATTTGATTGAATGAAAAACATAACTATCAATTAGACGTTGAATTTTCTTACGTCCACCCTGGAAAAAATACCCTTTATAATTATTAAGAGCTTATAGTTCAAGGACTTGTGTGTGTGGTGGGGTTTGGGTTTGGTTGGGTGTGGGGGGGGGGGTGGGGTGTTGTGTGTGGGGGGTTGGGGGGGGGGGGGGGGGGGGGGGGGGGGGGGGGGGGGGGGGGGGGGGGGGGGGGGGGGGGGGGGGGGGGGGGGGGGGGGGGGGGGGGGGGGGGGGGGGGGGGGGGGGGGGGGGGGGGGGGGGGGGGGGGGGGGGGGGGGGGGGGGGGGGGGGGGGGGGGGGGGGGGGGGGGGGGGGGGGGGGGGGGGGGGGGGGGGGGGGGGGGGGGGGGGGGGGGGGGTGGGGGGGGGGGGGGGGGGGGGGGGGGGGGGGGGGGGGGGGGGGGGGGGGGGGGGGGGGGGGGGGGGGGGGGGGGGGGGGGGGGGGGGGGGGGGGGGGGGGGGGGGGGGGGGGTGGGGGGGGGGGGGGGGGGGGGGGGGGGGGGGGGGGGGGGGGGGGGGGGGGGGGGGGGGGGGGGGGGGGGGGGGGGTGGGGGGGGGGGGGGGGGGGGGGGGGGGGGGGGGGGGGGGGTGGGGGGGGGGGGGGGGGGGGGGGGGGGGGGGGGGGGGGGGGGGTGGGGGGGGGGGTGGGGGGGGGGGGGGGGGGGGGGGGGGGGGGGGGGGTGGGGGGGGGTGGGGGGGGGGGGGAGGGGGGGGGGGTGGGGGGTGGGGGGGGGGGGGGGGGGAGGGGGGGGGGGTGGGGGGGGGGGGGGGGGGGGGGGGGGGGGGTGTGTTGGGGTGGGTTTGGTGGGGGGGTGTTGTTGGGTTGTGGGGGTGTTGGGGTTGTTTTTGTGGGGTTGGGAGTTGGTGGGGGGGGTGTTGGTGGGTGGGTTGTGGTTGGTTTGGGTGGGTTTGTGTGGGGGGGGTTGTTTGGTTGGGTGTTGGGTGGGGGGTTGTGGGGTGGGGGGGTGGGTTGGGTTGGGGGGGGGTGGGGTTGTGGGTGGGTGTTGGGGTTGTGTGGGGTGGGTTTTGGGGGGTGGGGGTTGGGTGGGGGGTGTTTGTGGGTGGGTTGTGGGGGTGGTGTTGTGTGTTTGGGTGTTGGTTGGGGGGGGGTTGGTGGGGGGTTGGGGGGTGGTGGGTGGGTTGTTGGGGTGTGGTGGGGGGGGTGGGGGTGGGGGGGGGGTGTCGGGTTTTTGTGGGGGTTGGGTTGTTTGTGGGGGTGTGTGTTTTGGGGTGCGTGGGTTGTTGGTGGGGGTGGTGGTGGTGTGGTGGTTGGTTGGGTTTGGGGGGGTTGGGTGGGTTGGGTGGGGGTACTGTGCCAGAGAAGTATAATTATTGTTAACGTACATTGTACCGTACTTCTTTTATTTTTCGAATATTTATATATAGAAAAAAGCAGCGCCGTACGATAATAAGAGGTTGAAGAAAGGCAGGTAAAGGGCTTCTACACATTCCGAGTAAGTTTTCTTCTCCTGTCTCATTAAGTGCTTATAGACGAGGAAAAAATAACTGGAATAATAACGTATCACTTTTTTTAGTAGGTACACGTCAGCTGCAACAATGGGTGAAAATAGGCATAAGAGACAGGCATGAAAAAGGAGGAGTAAAGGAGGGCTGAAATCAAAAGGTGTAATTTTATCAGGTACATTTTCAGAACTCCGCATTGACGCTTGTATTTCAATTATAAGATGATTAAATGGTATAAGACATAAGTCAATTGCTACCACGTCAACAGCTCCATACATTTCCGGGTAATGTGAATATTAAATTCCTCGAGCGTCATAATAAACTGTAATTTTCACAGACGGTAAAAATAAATATTTTTAGCGATATTTTAATAAATTTTGAGCACGAATGCTTAAATTTTACAGACATATAAATATTTAATACGTTTATATAAAATGCTGATGCTAAGTATATGAATATATATATATATATATATATATATATATATATATATATATATATATATATATATATAATTTCATAAAGTAATTTAAATAAATAATAAATTTATATAGAGTAAGTCTTATAAATTTAAATTTACATTTATAGAAAAATCGTCTTGTGTAAGTCTTTGGGCTCATTATCCATAAATATGTAATTGAAATATTAAATTTTTTCTAATTAAAGATAACCTAAATTTAATTATTACACTCACAATTTAAAAATAATTGAGAGATTTCTTTAAAAAAATTAAAAGTTTAGTTTATGTAAAATATTCTTTTACAAGAAAAAGATATAGAATTTGATTGTTTTAAATTTAAAAAAAATTTTAATTTGGTTTAATATTAATTATAAATTATATATATATATATATATATATATATATATATATATATATAAAATTTTTGATAAAAATTAAATTTTAAATAATTTAATATAAATTAATAAATTAATTTTGTTAATTTTAATAATTAATGTATAAATTTATTAAGATAACAGTTTATAAATTAGAAATATTTATATTATAGATTAATATTTATGCCAGTAATAGCGGTTAAACAAATAATACTAATTAATATAATTATATTTATAATAATATTAATTTAACAATATAAAAAAAATAAAATTAGAAGATAAAATTTATCAATTTTATAAATTATATAAAAACATGTAAATATATTGTATAGTTATTAATTAAAAGAATTTCATAAAAGACTTGGATTAGATACTTTATTAGCTTAATTAAAAGATTTAGTGAGTAATGAAATTATATGAAATTTAAGAATTATGGCGATACATTAACCATTTAGAGGAATTTGTCACATAATTGATACATTGATACGCGACGACAGCAATAACTTAAACTTGAAGCTTTTGTATGTTCATATTAAAAACGTACTTTAAAGAATAATATTTAAAATTTACTGTAATTATATAATATATATTACATAACTTAAGGAAAATAATTTAGATCAATATGTAGCTATGTTTAAGAGTGAAGATGAATTACTTTTCATTTGGAAAGTTAATTTTAATATTGAATGGATAAAGAATTTATTAGTAAAATTTATAAATTAATAATTTGGATAAATAAATCTAGTGTAGGCACGAATCAGCCCTCGCTTCTGTAATTAAATGTGGAATAAGTCGTAACGAAATAAATGTTCTGGAAAGTTTATTTAAAATTATATTTATAATAAGGTCCATTATTTATTATTATTCATTATTTAATTATTTACTTTTATTAAAAAGTGTTTAACACTTAAACGAAAATTTTGAATTTTTGGTAATAATTAAAATACATTAATATATAGATTAATGACATTAAGTATTTATAGATATATGAAATAATAATTAAAGTTATAAAATTAAGTATAGATTTCTAAAAATAAGTTTTGTTAATAAAAATAATATCGTGAAAGAAAGTATTCTGAAATAATTTTTAGAAAGTATATAATAATGTTATTTACCCTTTGTTTATTAGGGTTTATTAAAATTAATAGTCATATATTTCTCGAAACAAATTGAGTTTTAATGTATCAATATTATCTATAACATTTAATTAGAACTGATATGTAGCCAAAATTTGTTTATCTAGTTATTTTATAAATTAATTTAATTTGGAAAATAATTTTCATATTTATTGTTTAATTAAATGAACATGTAATTTTTTTGAACAATTTAAGGGATAAGCATTAATTTATTTGAATATATTAATTATATTTATATTATATTATTTTAATTATATTATATTAATTGTAACTGAATTATTTATATTTATAATTATAAGAATAAAATTTTAAGGAAATAATAATTTAAATTTAAATATATATATATATATATATATATAATTATTTTTAATTATTGTTAAATTTAATTTTAAAAATTTAAAAAAAAATGTTCAAATTAGTAGAAATATTATTGTTTTATAATATATATATTTTTAAACATTTATTTAATTTAATAATATATAATATTCTATTAATAATAGAAAGAATTGTTTGTTTTTATAATTAAATTTTTCTTTTTATAATTTTTCGTATAGTGTTTCCTCTTGACTTACAAAGTTTAATAATAATAGTATAAAGATTAAATATTAGAAATAATAAAATGAACATTCTTGATAACCCATCATTAATAAAGTATATTTTTAATAATTCATCTCTAAAATGTTTTGAAGACACCAGATATTAATAGGTGTAACTCGTTTAATATTAATTAGCCAAGGAAAATAAATATTATTATCACGTGACTAATATATAAAAATTAAAAATTGTAAACATTACATTTATATACATAGAGATTTTATCTTTGAGTTTTACAGGATTAAACTTTCGAATAAATCTGGTAAAATATAAAGAAATAATTATAGGTATTAGATGATTTTAAGCTGTAGAGCTAAGCGTAAATATCGGGATAGGAATAAAAATAATTAATATAATTTTGGCATGTGTAGGATTTAAATATTTTCTGGGATTAATTAATAGTAATAAAATAATTAAAATATAATTTGATATAAATTTTTTTTAATTTTCAAAATAATTACTTTTAATTAAATTAATAACTATGATTTAAATAAATAATTAAATTATTTATTCATTAAGTATTTATATATGTATATGTATGTGTATATATATATTCGATAAGCAAAGCTTTTAAAATGAGGCATGTTGTTTATTAACCTCAATTATAATAGAACCAATAATAATAAGAACGTTATTGTTATTTTGTTAAATTACTTCAAAGATTATAATAATATATATAACTTTATATTATTTAATTGTTTGTGTATGCGAAAGGATAATGGCGTTAACATTATTAATAATAACATTAATTTTAATATTCTGCGTAAAATTTATAAATTCTAAATTAGTAATAATAGTTTGCTATTATAACAATTTAAATTTTAGCATTAATATTGATAATTATTAAAGCTAAAAATATTATTGTATACTGTTTTAATACTTTTTAAACACGAATGTTTGAATTTAAATTTTTAAATTTTTAAATTTCAATACGTAATACGCGTTTATAAAATTCTACGGCTAAGAAGTTAAAAATATATGGCATTGCAGTATTGCACACATAATATTTAAATAAATTAACCCTTTCTTTGTATACTTCGCGAATTATATCTGCTGTTCCGATAGATTATATTCTTTTCATTACCATTTATGTCTTCCGATTGTAGAAATAAGAAGGGTGAAACGTGCGACTCGCTTTTTGTTACTTCGGAATTATTTATAACAACGTAATAATTACAAATTTTGAGTTAATTTCGAAGCGGGAATAATTACCTTATTATTAATCTTATAGAATTGTATAGATAAATTTAATAGAAATTAATAGATACTTTTTAATTAAAATCTGTCTGGAAAAGACAAATAATTTTTTAATTTTAATTTTATGTAATCGGATTTAAACTGATAATAATAAGGTTACTATTGCTTCTAATTTCTTTTAGAAGAAAATATTCAATCAAGAGTATCGTTTACTTAAATCATATCTACGTCTTAGTTTATTATGTCAAGTCTACGTTTCAGATTTATCCCCCAGTTTTTTGTTCTTCTCGTGTATTTATGAGGCAACAGTCCGCCATTAAACTGATAATAGCCTGACCTGACAGAATGTTTTTTTTCACACGTATTTACTTGAAATGGATTTATTTACATGTTAGGCTTTATGATATTAAATTATATAATAATATGTCATATTGAACTTTAGATGACGTAAAATTTTTGATAATTTTTAGATTCTTAATTGGAAATTACAACTTCTTCTTACAGCCTCTATCCTTGTGTGTACTTGGAGTGTAATACTACCGTATTATGAATAAAAGAGTATATCATTACATAGCGGCAAAGCAAAAAGTTCGGTAGAAATTTGTAAGAAATAATTTAGCTTGTAAAAATGGTAACTTTAAAATGAGAAAAGGAATTACGAGCTAATTAGTGAAACATAGAGCAATCACGTGAACTTGGAAAATGTTTTTTACGCATTAAAGAATCTTTCCTAGGAATAAATATAAAAATGCTACTGGCGCATTTTGTTAATACTCCTTTGGCGCTTAATAACTTTGTATCTATTATTTTAATTCGTTTTTCAATTTTACAAGATATCATGTTTTTTAAATAAATTCTCAAACAAAATTCGCTATAATCCTCTCAAAGTATTTAAAAGCTAAGAATTTGGGCAGTAACGGAAGATTTATCTTATAACATTGACAATTTTTTAATAATGAAAATTTCAATTGGAAATTACGTTTTAAATCAAAAGTAGAGATTGAGAATCTATAAGTAACAAACAACACGTGACATTGTCAAAATTATAAAAAGTTCTTTCTTATTAACGCGTGAAAAGTCAAATTGCACCGATGTGCCTGATTTTAATCCTTTTAAATATGTTGCCTACGAAAAGGATGCGAATATTGCAAAATAGGTGGAAATGTGCTTTGCTTTGTAAAACGTAATTTTCAATGCACTGATCGGAATTAACGACAATATCATCATCATTGAATTAATAATATAAACCTATATTCAAGAGCCACGATGGTTGTCGTCTTGAAAATTAGCAAAGTATTTTCCGTTTATTATTAAATTATAACATTTCAGTCACAAGGATTTTAATTATATTTTATTATATTTCGATAGGCCTGCAGGAATTGTAAGAATAATTGTTTATGAATGATTTGCGCAATGAGATCATTTACTCAGAATGGCATATTAAATTCTACGCAATAAAAAAAAAAAAAAAAAATACGTACAATCGAATACAATATCATATTTGAAATTATAAACTTAAAACGCTCCAGATAGAAGATACGAATTTAGTATTATACGAAATTAGTATTATAATTCTTTGTTGTTTTTATAGTTGCTCGGTGTATTGCTTTATCAGGAAGTGTATTTATGTTCGAAATAAAAAAATAATTACTCCTCTGCATGTCTGGATCTCTCAAGAATTTCATATCTTTGCTGTGTATTTAAGGATATTCGCAAATCTCAAAGTACGTTAAATGGATTTCAAGTTACTCTTAATACAAAAGATTATATATTGCTAGGCTGCAATAATTTGTCCATAGCGTGCTGTGTATAGTCATCGATGAAGGATGTACAATATTACAAATGCTTGATCGCTATTTACGAGTCTTTTGAAAATTTATTAACCTTTCTTAACGCATTACTATAATTTGATATTATCATAAAAATACTTGAATAATTGAATAGTTTTGTATAATCTACTATGAAATACTATGAAAACTTTGTACATTGTAGGTTCAACAAGTTTTTCAGATATTTTATTTTAATAATTCATAGGAAAAATGATACTTTGATGCGTTCGTCATAGTAGTATAACATATTTTATAAAATTTATGAACCGCGTGTTTATTATTTTTTTTTAAAAGAACAGAAAATGTTTTTATTTGAGTTTTTCTCTTAAAAGCAAGACTAAACTCAAATCAGTTAGAATTTAGTAAACCGGTTATTAATAAAATCCAGACAATTGAAATATGAGAAACCATGATAACTAAGTAAAGCCGTCGTGAAATATTCAAAGATATCATTCTGAAATATCTTTGAATAATCAAGATAAACCGAATTATCGCAAAGAAAGGAAATACACTGAAGAGTACGCGTGTTTGTTGTTTGTAGCACACTTACTGCCAGCACACTGTCAGCAATCTGAGTATCTCAAAGTAGTAATATTTGAAAAGCAATAAAATTAATAGCATTTTTCAAACGCGAATGTACACATAATCAGACATTCAGCATACAACGGTGATATCCGCGCTTAACTACATTATTAATACAGATATTAATATTTGAAATTAAAGAAACAGATAAGCTACAGTAAGTACCTTTAAAAATGATTTATTAAACTTAAAAAATGAAGCTTACTAAATTAAGTAAACAAAATTATTTATAAAATCCAGGTATTACTTCTGTCATTCGCAAAGAATATTTATATGTAGCATCAACTGAATCTTAGGTAAAAAAGATTTTCAACATTTTTTAGAGTGAACAAAGATTTATTTACTTTGTGAGATTAGACTTTTAAATTCGTATTGTCACAGCGTAGTTCCTTAATCGCGACACAAGCCTTTAGTAATTATACACGTGAGTCTTCAAATTAATCAAAAATTTTTGTTCGAATATTTTCATTAATATTATTATTTAAACTATGCGGGTAATTCGAGATTTATTATTTCGATATATTATTTTAATATAAATTTATTATAAGACGACAAGGATGTACTTTTTGTCTTGTATCGAATTCGCTTAAAAAACTCTGCATGCTTTAGCTCCATTTAATAATATCTTCGAATTTTTATCTCATATTAAATATACATGTAATACATAATATGAATAAAATGCATACAATTAAATGTATCACTTATAATATCCACATAATGGTATTTCATTGTCTGGTTGTCTATTTCATAAAGTTTAAAGGTTTAATCACGGAAAAGAAAAATCAATTGTATTTCATTTGATTGACCTTTTAAAGACAAACTAACGAAATGTACAATGTGCACTTGAAGCAAATATATAAAAGAAATAAATATATTATTTTACGCGCGTGAAAAGTCATTGGAAAGTTTATATATTTTCGATTAAACTCCAATTTCTTTTAATAAAATTCATAAACGTGATAACAACAGAATAAAATAGTAGAAACAGTGAATACGAATGCCTTAGAAACTCTATATCAATTTTTAAAATGGCATTAAATTGGTTTTCTTTAAATTTTAAAAGTTCAAATACTAAGGTAATATAATTTATAGGACCAGATTATTTGATATTTTGCTATATCGATAAGAATTAAATTTAGATATTTTTTGTACGTACTGCGTTAAAAGCTGTTGCATATATTTAAATTACAACGAATCAGTTATAACGAACAAAATTCTTAATAATTATTAATTATTCTAGTGATTTGCGAGAAATTTTGGTTAAATATATTTCTGTAATTTTCATTGAATAGATTGACTGATTTTTAAAGTTATTGTGAACATAAAAATGCACTGATAATTTTTTTAAATATTAAGATTTAACTAGCCGTTGAATGATATATAATAATAATAATATGTCATTCGTAACAAATTGTTCAATGATAATTGATTTTGACCAAATTAAACTTTAATTTTCATGAATCAACAATTGACTTTTGTAAAACGGTATTTCATCGTGTTTAAATGTTATTAATTAATTATATTCTTGTGTCGTTGTGTCCCTTCTGGAAATTTATATACAATTTACGATCATTGCGTTACATTTTCTTTACTTAAAATTTAATTTGAATAGTGTTTTTTAAAGAAATATAATTCAGTAACATTTAAGGGGGATGTTTTAAATAATCGAAAATCATCGTTGAAATACGATTTTTGAAATATTTTTTATAATATTAATCGAATGGAATAATACAGTGAGTAAAGAAGGTAACGTTTATATGTTAGTCAACAAAGACACTTTTCATGAATGACAAGAGTAACCTTTTGATAAACGACAGACAGTATTAAGACGATTAAAAAATTAGTCGAACGCACAATTAATCGAATTATCGTGATTCTCAATGCCGGCTTTAACAAGAAGAAATATTTTAAATCTAAGAAATGACTCAGGATCGATGGAATTTTACAGTTCCGCTAAGAAGTTAGACAAAGACTGTAATGATGGCGTCATACTGCCTTATACAAGTACTATGAAGTTGATAATGATTATTCCAAAAAAAAAACCTTTCACAATAAAAATATATTCTCGAAGCTTTGTGAGAGATTTTCACGAGTGTTAACCGAATATTTTGAATGCAACTAACATTTTTCTTGAAGATTTGTTCATCCTTATCGTTCGAGAATCTGTTACATTTCGGATAAAAAATAATTTATTCTTGGTTCCAACTTCAAATAAATAATGTATATTACCCATTGTGTATATTACGTTATTATATGCATGCACACGTGTTTTATTGATCAGAATTTTTTAAAATAAAGAATTGTAAGAAGTTGTAAACAACGATATAATTTTGTTAAACGAATGTCAATATACAAGGACTTAGTTTTAAGACTAAATATGAAAAGTTTCCCTCCGAGTAATTTTCTGTTCTAAGAGCACAATTACATATTCGAATAATCGCTTTATATGAACGTTACCCGATGGATTTTTTAATGACATGCTTAAAACTAGAAAAGAGACATGACGAAATAATGATATCGTTTCAAAATTAATTATTACGATCGTATAAAAATCATGAAAATTTAAATGAAACAATCGGTTTAAAGAAAATTTGAAAAGGTTATATGATATCAGTTATATTGCACAAAATTAAGCGTTATAAATGTAATTACGATGAACTTTTGCCAAAAGAATACTTATCACAGTTCGCAATAGAACAAATGTCCACTAGACCACTGAATGCTCAAAGGAAATTTTGTAGCAAAAAGCGATATTTTACTAATGCAATTATTACAAATTACTATTGCATTTTATTCATTTTTTGTAAATAATTTTACTCCTCTCTTGGCTTTTCTTGTAAATATTTTATAAATCATTTTAGCCACTGAGATTATACGCGTGGGAAATATGATGCTGATTTAGTATGCAATTGCTCATTTAATTATATGGTAATTCGCGGCATAGATAAAGTAATATGGCGCTACAAGGCGTCTCAAGAGATTGACGGAGGCGAACGAACGCATTATCACGATCTAAGATATGAATTTTTCCATACTTTAAATATATAAATTACATATCAATACTATTCCATATTTTTCAATTATCTCATTGACGCTAAAAAAGGTTTGTCAGCATACAAAGATTACGTATACAGGCATTACGAAATCGATGTTACGCGAGATAGTAAACATTATGAAAATAAAAATATTGTTTAAAATTAAAAATCACAGGTTGTCGCGTTTAAAGGAAAATGTATAAACAATAACTGGTTCCTCTGTATGGCATTAAAGTGCTTGAATTTTTTTCACCAAAGCGTTAATGAATTCTATATCAGGATAATTAAAATCTAGATATAACTTTTAAATATTTTGAAAACAGTTTGACCGCGATTCTGCATGGGACACGAGAATATACATGATTATTCACTACATATATCCAGCCTTTTTGTTTATCATACTTCATTTCGAATTAAATCTGTCTCGCGAGCGTAACATTACAACCTCAACTTTGGAACAATTGAGACGGACTTCCAAATCGCCGGGCTCGCTTATTAATTTTAAATTACTTTTCTTTGAGAACGCCCCTTTAAGCAGCAGCTAATAAGCTGTTATTCAAAATCTACTCGTAAGAGGGATGCTACAGTTTACGTCTGTACTAAAATTGTGCGTCTATGAACGAAACTGCAATTATTATACCGACAAAACAAAAAGTTTATTGACTCGGACGTACTACTCACAGAGGAAATTTTTACATTATCTTGAAAATATCGGTGGGGAGCGTCTGTATACTGATGAAGCAAAAGACAGAAGACCTCTTTGATTAAAGAAAAAAACAATGTGTAGTATAGAAAGTTTTGTAAGCGAAGATAACGTTGTTACGACTACATAACGAGCTGCCCTCGGTTCAATCGTGTCAATTAAGTCTATAACTTTCGTATCGCGTGAAGCTCGGCTTTCGTGAAACTAACCGTAGACTGAGTTGCAAATTGTTAGGCTAATGCTTATGTGTGCGTGATCCTGAAAATTCGTAAGCGATTATTTATTGGATTGACTGCTTGCGAGTGAAAATATGGAAAAGTTGCCGCATTTTATTCGAGGATTACAGGAGGTTTCTACGGAGGAGGTGAGCAAATGCCTTCTAAACCTTTATCTATGCATGTGCAATTTTAAATAAATAAATTAGCACGGTTACCATGGATTTCAGTGGCATATCACGTATTTCATTCTCGGACAATTATTATAATTTTTAATCCAAAAGTGATGGAAAATCTACTTGCTAATTTAATTACCGTTTAATTTAAAATTTATCCCATTAGATTAGCCTCAACATAAATATCTGAAAAATGTAAACAGTTTTGAAATAATCAAGCGACAACGTGGTGTGAAAATTACTCAAAGAAAATTCTCAAAGAAAATAGATTAGCCCTGCTTAGAGTTACGTAATTTTCGTTTTATTTAAAAATATATTTAAACTACAGCTAAAATGCCTTAAATTTACTTAAACTGGTAAATATTTATTTCACTTTATAATTTAAATTTACTTGGTTAATATTTAATACAGCGCAACGTGCACACATAATAATTTGTTTATCGAATTTCAAATAATGAAAGTGTATTTGAAAATAAATAATTATTTAACAGATTTATATTTGATTTGGTTCTTATTATAAAATTATACGCTGCAATAACGAATTTTATATACCTGTATTGCAAGCACAGGCATAAAATAATTAATAATATTAATAATTAACATGAAAAGTATTCGAGAGTAAATTAAATTAACTGTGCTTCTAATTGTATAAAATTATTATTCCTGCTGTGATAATCATTCTTAAAGGTTCGAAATGTATTGATTACTATCGATTAATCATTTGGATTGGCTTTACAATGCGTAACAAAATAGTACAACAATCCACATTTACCAAATCCATTAATTGGACAAGACATAAGGAACAAAACTAATCCATTAATTGACAATTACACTACAAGAATAAGATACTTATCTTGGTTGTTTCTCGACGCAATGAGTAAATAACAAAAATTGAAGATAAATAAATAACAAAAGCTTGTTTTAATTATAAAACAGCTACTGTACTTCTCACAAGTCGATTAAAAAATAAAAATAAATATCTATCTCATTACTCGAGTCAGATTTGCAAATATTTATATTTTCATGATTAAACATTTTCAAACGAAACAAGAAAATCAACAGCTTAATACTTATTTCGTATCGAAAATAATTATGTAAAAGAATTGTTAAAACTCTATAAGAAACTCTATAAGAAAATAGAGGGTTCCATATCATCTGTCCATCTAAAGTTGATTCGAATTAAATACCTTATGTGAGCCACAGCCACTAAAATAACACAAAGAAAAATGTTTAGAATCTAATATTTATGTCGGTGCAAACGCCAATTCATGATTTTCCAAAATTAATACATCAATATTGATTAGTATTAAATCAAAATACATTTGACAAGAGCTAAATACTACCGACTGTCTTTTACCAAAGCATTACTTAATATTTATAGCTTTTGCGAATAAGTTTTTTTCGCTGCTCTAAGTGATAAATTTCTGAAACAATAGAATGTAATTTAAAAAGAACACGAATCAAACATCTTTAAATATTAATTCTCATCTATTCCCGTGAAAATAACATACATTATAAATGTAACTACAAGAATACCTTCAAATGTAATTGACGCAAACGAAAACAATACAGAAAAGGAAAGGGAAAGGGAAAGGGGAAAATAGAGAAATAGAGAGAGAAAGTGAGATAAGTAAAATAAACTTTTTCAGCTGTAAAGTGCTTAGCCTTGAAAGTTTTTTTTTTTTTTTTTCTCTCATTCTGTGACATCGTACGATTGCACATTACGTACGATATGTGATTTCTCTAAACCGTGACTTCAAAATATTTATGAACTTCTCACCTACAATCGCAGAACGATTTTATCAAAGTAAACAAATGATAAAGCGATTAGTTGTACAACGCAATACTAATTAAGATATAAAATAAACAAATATTTCGTTATGTTTGTTTTGACCAAGTTTTGACTTATATTAGGCCAACAAATTGCGCTAAATTTTCTGCGTTTAAAAGTAAAAAAATAAACAAGCGGTTGCAATTTTCATAATAATTACTAGTGTATATCATAATTCGTCCTATTTTAATTTTATTATCTGCTACGGTACTTTTCATTTACCGTGGTGAATCAAATTTGTACATTTATAAAACAAATAGTTGCGTTAATGCATTATTAAGACACGTGTATTAAACTTCAATTTCTTGTCGTTAATAGTAAATTTCAAGGGGCACATATAATACATATCATTGATGCAAGGATTAGATTTCTTAATAAGGAAAACATTAAATCACTATTCCTAATTTCAAAACTCAAATTACATATCCTTAAAAATTCTTTTAAACGGACAAGTTATATAGATTATTTTACAAACGCTATAATTTTCTTTATTATCTTTAAATCTGCAAGATATAAAATTTCTTATAAATCTTTTATTAATTTCAACTTTCATTTATTTACAGTCTAGTTTTTAAATATATTCCTTTCTAGAATAAGAAAATTTTTCTTTATTTAAATTTAAATATGACATCTTAAATATGCACTATTTTTGTTTGTGCAAAAATTTAAAATCTATAATATTAATAAATCTCAATCTCGTCGAATTTTTCACGATAAACCTCCTACTACTGTAATTTAATTCTCCAAGTACAAGCTTATATAATAATTTCATTTAATCCAGAACACTTGAAGTTCAATTTTTTCTTTCTTTTTGGTAGAATGGTGGAAAAATACTTTTTGCCACGGATGACTTTTTTGCTGTTGCCGAAAATTTACTGAAGGTAAGTCTCGAGACACTTTTCCTTCGCACATACTGCTTTGAAATATTAGCATTTGTAAACAAATCTTTAACTTCAACGTTAAATAATAATCGCTCAATACACTTGACTATCCTTGCAATACTGCAAACTCTAGTATTAAAGAAATATTGCACGCGTTTTAAAATAATTTTTGAGAAAAAGCAAATAGTTTTCTCCTCGGTCACGAGCAATAATTCATTATGCATTTTCTTCTCGTCGCATCCCCAGCGTTATAATCGCAAAGTGCTTTATTCCTCGTTAGAGTACAACTCAAGTTTTATGAATTATTACATCGGATAAGAATTTCTCGTGTCATTGAAATTAAAAACAGAAATACCAATTTTTTTTCGATACCCGACGTATATTTTGCATTTTCCTTGCAAAAAGCACAAGTCCACTCGCAATTGATAAAACTATCATTCTTACTTCATCGTCACTTTTCCATTCGCTGTGGCCAAGGACTCTTTCACTCTCATAAGCAGTTATAAATAACAATGCAAATTCGTAGAAACTGTTGGTTTTACGTTGCCGCTGAAACACGACATTAGCGTTACTTCTTAAATTCCATGTTAAAGTCGTCGCTAGCAAATATGCGTATTGCGTATAAATTCACACCCGAACATTAAAGACCAAAATGAGATCTCAGCTTTGCGTAACGTACTTTTCGATTTCAGCGCGACGAACCGCAATGGAACGACGAGTACACGGAGTTTGGTAAGTGGATGGATGGCTGGGAGACACGAAGAAAGAGAATAGCTGGACACGATTGGGTGATAATTGCTTTGGGTGAACCCAGTACCATTCATGGAGTTTGCGTCGACACCGCATTTTTCACGGGAAACTACGCGCCAAGGTTCTCGCTGCAAGGAGTTTGTTTGCGTCACGGTAAAAGCCGATTAACGCTTGAATTTGTTCGTCCCTCTGCGAAGTTTTAGCAGCTGTAGATAACCATCTAAGTTTTTCCTTCGGGCACCGATTGCGTACATATCTACATTTAACGTATTCCACGTGCGGCGTATGTTTGTTTGCGAACGAACTGATAATGAGCATACGCGATAGCAAATGTGCATTTGTGCATTTTTAAATTCATCCTCGTTCATATCGGACTTACGCAAAATGTAAATAACAGAACACGCCTATATTTAACCAGAGTTTTCAACTATCAATTACGATACAATGAACTTACAACTATAAAGAGTCTCGAGTTTTTCGTTAACTTGGGTGAGAACGCTCGTAAAGTATAATTCATTGTCAAAGCAGAGTTACGTATAAGCTACTGTTGCTTGTCAGATATTATAAAGCTCTACGCGTAATATACGAATGGGGAAGACTCAAAATGCATTATCGAAATTTTTCAGTGAAAGGAATTCAAAATCGCAGAAATAGAATGGGTACAGCCGCCGACAAGATTGATCTGGAAAAAGCTGCAGAACTGCATTCGGAAGTAAATACTAATTATTATTAAGTATTTCATTGATTCACTTTTTTATACCATGAAGCGTACTTATTTCGAGTACCTATAAATTATGAAAACATTTAGGCTTATTTCACTTATAATGGCCTTTAAGCGAAAAGGAGTTTATCACATTTTATGTGAATTTTATTTTAAAACTGAATTGGAAAGGTAAAAACGATTCCGACTAAGTAAATTTTCCTGAATTCTTTTGCGCAGACGCGCGGCTTCGCGCACATTATCAGAACGTGAAAAACCATGATTACCAATTCAAATTATGAAATTCGGATCAGTTTCATAATAATTATCAAATGTTACATTTGATGATTTAATCATAAAATAATTGCACATGGTAATTGCCATGGCACTTTATTAATTACAAAATTTGTAGTAAAAGAAAACTCATTTTGGCAAACGCCTTCTCTGCATAAAACTCCATTGAGTACTGAAATTTCGAATATAAACACTCCTAATATGAAAAAAATTTCTCGCACAAAAAGTGCATAGTTTAAATGCAAATAAGGTAATGAAATTATTATCTGAAAATAGACATTATTTTTTGAGCTCTAATCGTGGGTAAACACAGTCAGTATATAATGCAAATCGAATTGGAATTCAAACGAATTATTAAATTAGAAACTGCAGCACTCAGTTTTAAAAATACTTTATCATCTGATCCCAAAAAGCTTAAAAGCTTAAAAGCTTCGCGATAGTCTTATGCATAAATATAACCGATTCATTCGGTCTTACAAACATTTGTACTTATTACATTGTTAGAGATTCGCGACAGTCGGAAAAACGACCACAAATGCTAAATATTTTCTGCATTACAATGACATTCGAAAATTAGAGTACATTGTTGATTTTTCGATAGCTCAATGAAAAATATGTGTTTTCAAACCGAAGGGTTTTGACATGTATTCGCCTTTCTTATTAGTCATGATTTACGTACCAATCAACCGATATAACTTCATTCTTTTCGTGCAAAATAATAACCTCTGGATACCATTCCAAGAACTGGGAAACTCTCATTCCGATGACATCGCTAAAAAGCGGCAGACCAGAAACACGCAAACAGTACTTCGAGCTTGACACCAGTGAACGAACCTTTACTCACTTCCGCTTCAACATATTTCCCGATGGAGGAGTCGCGCGTCTTCGCATCTACGGGAAAGTCTTAAAGTCGCCAATTCTCACTGGAGCTAAATCGATACAACAACTTCATGGCAAATGCATCGAATTCAGCAACGCACATTATGGACATCCAGATGCCTTACTAAGTCCATGGCCATCGAAAGGCATGCACGACGCCTGGGAAACTGCAAGAAGACTCGATCGTCCACCGAAGATCGACGTGGACGATTCGGGATTCATGCAGGTAAGACTGGCTAGGACAATGTATTAGCTATAAAAACTGGAAAAGAATGCGAGATGGTCGTCTGAGAATGAACTTATTTAATTTGCGTTTAACTATTCAAATTGAATTGTGACAAACTAATTGTAATGTAGGAGGAAGTCATTCCTAATGGCTTATGGGCATATCTGAAATAATTAAAACATCTTTCATTGTACAGAGACTTTCGAACGTAACTCGTTTTCGATCACAATATAAAATACGAATATCGGGTCCCCAAATACCTCAATGATATCTTCTGATCTTAAAAATATGACGTCTACAATTAATGGAATATCCTCAAGCATTCATCCCTGTTTTATTCCATTGTACAGTGGTACGAAATATATTCTTGTGCGGGATGGCATGAGACGACGTAGAAGGCAGAGCAACCTTTTCATTATCCGCGTAAACCTATAATGAAATAACCCGATGATAAACCATTACAGTCCATGAAGGTTCTTTGTTGTTTGTTTTTTTCCACCTGTCGGGAAAGAAATCCGGAAAGAGTAATGTGCTTTTTTAATCTACTGGAAGGAATCCGAATCTTGCAGACAATCTTCTACCAGTCTTTGATAGTGTAAGATAACAACGTATCATGCTTTATTGACGATTGATCCGTTTTATCAACGTATAATCGATAAGTTGCTCCTTGGCCATCTACTTGAGCGGAAACATTCTTTGGTTATTATACAAATTATCTACGTTGGACTCGTAAGTTAACGGGCACAATTCTTACAACATTCATCGTGAATTTCATAATTATGTACCGAAATCACGCTACACGTAAGGATCTTTTTTAATGCAATAGAACATAATTTTCCAATATTCTTAAAATTGCATTAACATAGATTTCAGTTCCATAAAACATCATGGGCTCAATGATATGTGCAAGAAACCATCTCCTGGTACACGTTAGAAAATCTCAATTGGCTATTATTCAAGTAAAATATCGTATCCTCAACTACTCTACGGATCATAAAGCTGAGCCTTGTGTAAAATCTCATTTTTATGTATTTGACTAATGCATTGATTTCAACGTCACACCATTGATTTGAATGTTGCACAGAAAAGAAATGTTCTTCGATAGTACCGTGATGTCAATTTTCTCCGTACTCAATTCTAGTCCTTGATTTTTTATTCCTGATATCTTGTCATCTATCGACAAGATTCATTTGCATCTGATGTAACTAGAAAATTAAATTTCTATTTGTGTGATATCAGCACAGAGAACTGGACCCTCCCACCACTAAACTTCTTACACCTTTAGGACATTCTTGATCTCATAATCGATTTACCCAATTATCCATTTCTAATCTACAAAATACACTAGGACATCTTTATGTGATATTATTATTATTTGTATGTCATATAAATACGAAGATTGAACCTTGGCAAATTTTTTGCAATTCATGTTACTTTATTGTAATGTATAATTTTAACTATAGGAAAAAATTGGCTCTGTAACAAGTGACACTATGAAAAAAGTGATATTGTAAAAACTAAGATGCTGTCACTTCTAACTTGGAAACGTGTGTGCAAATGCAGTTTCTCAGCATTTTCGACGTACTTCGCTCGTACTATGACAATGGCAGTATATCAAAGTGTCAAAATTAACAGGTATAAATTTTACAATGCCATGATTTTTTACTATCAATCAATAAAGAAGAGACCAGTATATTAATAGTAAAATTAATAGTAAAATATTGATGTATGTCAAAGGTATTTAAAAATTATACGTAATACATAGTTGAAAAAGTGAATCCTCTTAAATTTATCTTACCAAATCAATGGACATGTTTAATATTTGTGTTATAAATATCACAACTAAGCTTGTAAAGAAAATTTATTGCTTTCAAATAAGTTAGAATCGAGAAAAAATATATTATTCGGAAGTTTCACGTACCCTAACGAGCAGAAGCTCCACGAGGATTGAGAAGACGTGGTACCCTTAAGAGCATCCGATTTCGGTTGCTGCAACTTCATACAGTACTGAGACCTGCAACTCCTCTGGTCTTCCTTTGTCCCGTACCAAAAGGCATATAAGCTCTCTCTCTCTCTCTCTCTCTCTCTCTCTCTCTCTCTCTCTATCTCTCCATTTCGTCGCGAAACTCAACGGTGTTGCGAAAGTGAACCGGTGTATTCGAAAAAGACGACCACGGTCTCTTACATGGGCCGGAGTTCGATAAATGTTATGTCATTTCAAATCGGAGAACGATCTTACAATTTGCGACATCCTCTTTCATTTTCTTTAGGGTGCACTTAACACGGGGTTCTCGTCGAAGGTTCTCGCTAAATATCGAGGGATATCTTTGACGATTCTATCGCGAAAGACGAATGGATTTCTCTCTAGTACAATAGATATTTGGAAAATCATTGTCGGTATTTCTAATATAATAATACTTCTTTGTGTAAGCAATAACAGCTTGTGCATAGATTTTAAAGTCTACACAAAAAATAGTTATCGCGAAATTATACTATAATTTATTATACTTGACGTTTATTTTATCTTTTAAGATAATAAGTTTTGCTTTACTCTCGTGATTAAATATTTTTTAATCCGATGTAAAACAAAGAATGACTTCACAGTATAATGAACACCCGATCGTTTGTTTATTGTGTGTCTAATAAATTCTAACTCTACAAAATTTGAGCAAATCAATAAAAGAAATCAGATAAACGCACCTGTTGGAAATTATTTAATGACGTGAAACACCAAAAACCACTAATAAACTCAATAATTGTCTGCTGTGGCTATTAATTGAACATGTTAAAAACGGGATTCTTCCACATGTTTTAATAAAGGAATTTTTTAATATTTTATGTAATCTTTGTAATCTTGTTTGTTAATTTTAAAAAAAATATTAACCAGAATATTACAATTTTTATTGTTTCAAAACATAATTCTATATTATAATGAAGAAAAAAAAAATAAAATATAAAAAACACATTGTACAGAACGTTTGAATTTGTTTATTATATCGTGATTTAAACCTTTGAAGTTTTAATAAGATTATTTTCGAAATGATTTGACATTACCTCAAATAAATAAATTCAATAATAAATTTAAATTAATTACTTTTAACCTAATTTTTGGGACCATACATTTTTTACGTATATGTGTATAATAAAGTGATAATTATTAATTGGACTTGGATGACAAAAAGAAGATTCATTTTTACACTTCTTAGTACTATTTCAGAAGTTAGATACGTTGGAGTTTTAAACATTTTTTTATTATAATACAGAAAGTTTATGCATAATAAAGTATCTAAAATGTAGAAAAAACCAAAAGAAAAATATTTTGCGTTTCGTATATCGTTAAACTGAAAATTTCGTATTGATGATTCGGATATTACCAGTAACAAATAGATAAAACGAGCTGTAGGTGATGAATGAATATTTTAGAAAATTAATTCAAATTATTTTTTAATCGAAAACAAAGGTTTTTTCGCTGTTGTAAAACAATGCATTCCAGTATTCTCGATATTTTGAACAGACGAATACCCTCGCTTTTACGTCTAATTGTCGTTTTTTCGAATTCTCCAAAAAATTCATATAATAACTTTTTATAAAAATTATTCTGAAAGAATTTAAAAATTTGAGAAGTTATTTTGAGCCCAAAAATCTTTTCTATGAAATAGGGAAATAAACAGATTGATTTTTAATTGCGTGCTTCATTTACTGTACCATAAACAAATACTGTATTAATTTATTAACAATTACGCTAAGGTTTCTGTAAATAATACTTATTAGAGTATTCTAATTGCAGATATAATTTTATAACAAACAATTTAAGCGGTACACCGATCTCTTAAATATGTGAAAGAAAATATTATAATAATACGTATCTACATCTATAGTTCAACGGTGAGGAATGGGCAATATTCCAGTTGGAAAAGGCATCTTTCATCCATCATGTCGAAGTCGACACAACGCATTTTAAAGGCAATTGTCCCGATAACGTAAAAATTGATGGAACCTACGTTGAATCGGGTAAAGATTTAAAAACAACGCCTTGGGACACAATTTTAAATCGAACTAAGGTATGTCCTAGTAATATTTATGATCAATTATTAGCTAATTTTATAATTGCGAATTTTATAAAACTTATAATTAATTTATATTTAGACCTTTATTTACTCTGCAATTTATTCACAACTACAGTTTCTTTTTAATTTTATTACCAAAGATAGGAACACAGAGAGTCGATAAAGATAACAATGTGCTTGCGAATGGTATGATACTTTTTATGTCTATGATTTTTTGGGGTATTCTAGAAACTCTATACATATCGACGGAATCACTATTCACAGACGCGTTTATCAAACTTAAAGATCGCAATATCGTGATCGTAGATACTTTTCAAGTATAATTATTCCAATTATAGAATTCAAATTTTTACTTTTTCTTGCAGTTGATGCCAAACCAAAATAATGGACTGAAGCATCCGTTCATAGAAGTAATAAAAAAGCCCATCGATCACTTAAAAGTTATAATAGCTCCTGATGGCGGTCTCGCAAGGATAAGAATTTATGGTACAGAGTGCGATATGCATAGAAGAAAAAAGCAATGCACCGATAAAGAGAAAATCCTTAGTGCAAAAGCGTAGGGAGAAATTTCTCAAAGATGCCGATATTTTCAATTTAGTTGACAAATCATCTACGTATCCGTTCTAGCCAATAGATAGATCGATATCCATACATAATCACGACTTCATTGTTGCTACTATTGAAAAAAACAAAATTTTTTTTTCCTTTGTAAAAGACTCTAATTTTTGTATCATATGCGCACATACATATTAGTTTCTTTTGTTAACAGCAAGTTGCAATTATTTCAAGATGTATATTTAGTTACTTGAAAATGTATGTAACTTCCTGATTTCAAAATTCTTTTTATATTTTTGCGCTTCGATTAAAAGGTAATAGATTTTTTATTTTTGACTATTAAATTTAAAGTATATCTGATCAAATTGAAATTGAAGTAATAAAAAAATTTATCAAAAAGACTGTAAAATTCAAAGAAAAGTATTGTTAAAACAGAACATTTGTGTAATACAAATGAATTAGTGTATACGAGAATGGAAATCAAATACATGTACTGCAGTGATATAAATTTAAAAAACTAGTCTACAAGGACGTACGACCCTCATCGTTCATTAGTAAACAATCATAAATGAAAGTCTTACATATTACATCTTGGGTCTTAACTGATGATAATGATTAAGTAAGATACACTAACGTATTGATAATCTGTCTTTATTAAAGCATGAGAAATGAAAGAAAAGATATTGACGATTAATCACATATTTCATACGATGACTGAAGTGTATTTATTTCAAGAATAATATTTTAATAAGTTTTGTTACGTCAACTCTGATCTTTACATTAAAAAAAAAAAACAATTTAAATATAAACAATATGAATTTAATATAAAAAAAAGTTATAAATAATGTTTCACGTTCGATCGCGAACGTAATTAGCAACTGAAAAAGCGTTATAATTAATTTATCATCATTGTATATTAAGATTAATAAACGGTTACATTGCTTGCCTTAGTTGTAATTAATTATTCCTTGAAATAGCGAATGGCAATGTGGAATACTTTGGTCAATTTTTTAACTAATTGTCTTATTAGTTTTATGAAAATAATAATACATTATTTATTCTAATAATTATAAAAATGAATATATACAAGTAAATCTAATAAGAAATACAACTTGTCGATCCGTCCTTACATTACGCAAAATGAAAAGAATTATATATATATATATATATATATATATATATAATGTTATCTTGTTGAAATATATCTTGTTAATTAAAATTTCTCAGAAAGTATCGTGAAAATAAATTTCAATCTCAACTGTACGGCTAATTTTTAAATTACATTTAAATTTGAAAATATTGTTAATAATAATAACAATAACAATAATACCGATGTAGATATTTCATATATTATCAACATAATCAAAAACATTTCAATTGCTTTAGTATCGACTGAGTAGAAACGGTTGATAAGGCTAACAGACTTTATATTTTATTAATAATTCTAATTACAAATGTAATTCAAGTGTAATAATTTAAATCATCGTGGAATTGCTCAAACGGCACTGCAAAATTCAATCGTACTTAAAGCAAAGTCAATCAAAGTTATGCTTTTGAGAAATATTTATGTACTATTATTATTATTATTTATTAAATTTTCACTTGCATTAGGATGTGCTTTTAACCTATTGGACAACAATCCCCGAGCACCTGAAATTCGACATAAGTAATTTCGTTGTTTTCTCTTTCGCTGACGAATCGTTGGCTTTGGCGCAGATGAAAAAAACAATTCATTTCTCAGAAAAAGAACGTCACTCACACACGCACTGCAACCGCACAACGTCCGTTACTTAACGAACTTATCCTATCGTCGGATAAAACGGCACTGGACACCTCCGGACCGGTTCGCGCGCACGCGCGAAATCTAGAAAGGACTGCTTGTTCTACTGTTGGTAAAAGAGATTCCGCAAGAATGTGCAATCCTATCTTTCCATGCATTTGCAATTCAATGCGTGTGTGTTCATTGCCATATGTGATTCAAGTGGCCCAAAACTCTTGTGGAGAATCTATTTATAATATAATCCGACTGCGAAGTTGATTGGGAAGCTTAATTTTTTTTTTCTTTTAGTTCTAAGTTTATAATTAATAAATTCAAACTTTTATTTACGCTGTAACATTATGAACGTCGTGGAAATTACTTTCCAATATGTCGATATTATATTTTACTTTTTAAGAGAAAATTATAGTACTGCCTGCAGTAATGGCATCCATTTAGGTGTGGCATTCAGTGACATTTAAAAAATTTGTATTACAAAATCTTACTGATAAGGTGTAACATGACATTTTGTAGATAATTCGTAAGAAACGACAAAATTAAGAATGAAGGTACGAACAAACATATACAAAGCATCATACATTGTTGTACGTCTGATTTAATTGCACGTTTAATAAACGTGCAAGACCATATATTATAAAGTACACCGTATAATTAATAAGCTTTACATCTAATTATTAAAAAATGTTTAATAACTCCTTGAAGAGAGTTATTCACACTTTAAAATTATCCTTATACTTATACTTTCAAGGCGAAAATAATCAACGATGATGACTCATGAGCTATATTATGCTAAAGAAATTTCTCACTGATGAATATTTATATATAGATAAATATTATAACACATTTATGAAGTTTTTCATTTGATCCAAATAGTTTATTTCTTATGTTTGTAAAAGTTACGATGGGAAAGATATCTCAAAACTTTCAAAACGAGTTCTTTCAAACGATTATTAAAATAGTTTTCATCGAGTGTCTGAATACAAAAATAGACGTGAAAAGGTGTAAATACTTACACCGAAACGTTAGTCTGCATAGCCTGTGTACTTGTATTAAAGTTCGATAAAAGTATATTATCACGTTTGCTGGAAAAGGTTTTAAAAAAATGTATACGCATACGCATTATTTTGAAGTGAAAAAGGAAACGCTAGAAGGAAACACATTAAAGGAAATACTGCCTGATTAAATATAGAAAATTTTAAGATTAGAAAATGCTTTACCATAAATAAAATACACGGAATATTCAAAAACACGAGGGCATATTTATTATGCCGTTAAATAAAGTAGTTGAGTGTTTTCTCAATGATAACTGCGTCAAATGCAAATAAACATCATTTTAGAGGATAGATTGAGATAGAGGCACATATGAATCTTCGTTTACGCGTTCCTCTTAAAAATTGAAATACAACTTTTGTATTGTATATATGAAAGTATTTCCTAAAGAATATCGATTTCTTTTACAGGCAATGTATTTTGTGTTTTTTAAAAATTCCTTTTACACCATATCGTTGTAAAAAGTAGTTTTAATTCCCTTCATTTAAGTAATATTGAAAAATTGTATCGAGCAACTCCGTGATACCAATTATAAAAGGACAAATATTTATATGAGATTTCAATAAGGATTCTAAATTCTAAATTCTGAATTATGTATACAATAATTTTTGCACGTCGTCTGGAACGATATTTAGAGAAAATGAGTGAGAAAAATTTTCACCTCAAGAAGATTAAAAATAAATGACGGGTGGTGACTCACGTAACTAATTTCTTATAAATTTCGTCGGTGAACGTCGTTAGTACGGAAAATATTATAGAATACGGCTGCTTTTCTATTATCTCGTTGGTTGAGCAAAATATGACATTTCACTACCGCTCCCTGAAAACGCATAAAAAACGAAAATATATACATTATAAAGAAAAGACATTCATCACTACCGATTGGATTTCTCAATTTTATTTTTGTTAACAGATAAGCTATTGATAAGAAAAGTGACATTGTCAATTATTATCAAGTGCCCGTAATATTTCAGTCTATATATTTGCAAGAAACCCATCGTGTGACTTATTTTTGAGACGAAATCGAGAATCGAACATCTCGATCGGTAATGAGTAGAAATTAGCGGAGCATTAAAGTAGTATATTGATATAGAGAAGTCACGGCGAAACGTGTCCAACGTGCAATTGTATTTGCATTAAAGACGAGGGAGCGACAGTCGCAAGGGCGTGAGAAATCTCGATGGTAAATATACCGAATATACCGAATATACCGCGAATATACCGCGAATATACCGCGAATATACCGCGAATATACCGCGAATATACCGCGAATATACCGCGAATATATCACACGAAGTACACGCGCATGCACACGTGTGTATGCTCTTTGAACAGGAGCAATTTCTCTCGGTCGGTAATGTTGAAAACAGCGTAGTTTATCAAAGTTTTCGAGAAAATCAACCGAGAGCAACTCCCATGAAAATACCTAAACACGCGCTATAGCGTAAAAACGACATAAAACCTCTCGGCCAGTCATCACTATATGTAAAACGCACCAACACGTGAGCGAAGGTCTGGCGCGACGCTTCGTACACGCGCGCGTCGCTTTCCTCTGTTCTCCTCAGTCCTCAGTGCGAGTATCACTTTCAGGCGGTTCGGGCGGTCACCTCCGATCTCACTTTGTACGTACACACAGAAAAAGCTGACTGGACCCGTAATATCCGTAGTTTCCGTTAATTTGGTACAATAGAGTAGTTTAACGGTCCCCCGGTCGTTTAACGAACCGTCGCTCCTTAACGCTTTTTTAACGTTTCGCGAAGGTGATTTTTGTTGTTGAAAGACGTCGTGTGCAGTTGCTTGCTTTCTCATGTGTATACGTGAAGATTCGTGTTGTCGTCGTCGCTTGTCGTTGTATCCATCCTTGGCGAACCTACCGATGCACAATAGACGTCCATTCTCGTGGATCCAAGAAGGTGTGACAAGTTTTAAGGAGAAACGACGGTGGCTCATTGATTATCGAATTTTCGTGATCGTCAATATTATGAATTTCAAATAAGCCTTCGGATACGCATTGCTGTAACGTACATAGTGTTTCTATTATTTGAAGATGATTCGAAATTCTTTACGTCGATCTAAATTCTAAACTTCGGTTCTAAAGAAAGACCCGCGACGACAAAATACGAATCTCTCTCTCTCTCTCTCTCTCTCTCTCTCTCTCTCTCTCTCTCTCTCTCTCTCAAGCTGTAATACTTTTGGTTTTTTACGATACAGTCCTTAGATCGTACAAACAGTACAATCTAACAGTTTTGAACGGAACTAATTTGTAAATAAAGCGGTAAAGGGAAAATAATTCTTAAAAATACAGTACGCGTGAAAAATGGCTAAGTAAATTAAATATTGTTCGTTCGTAAGAAGATTCTTACGCGAATGGAAAAATACTTTAATCCTTAATTACAATTTGGTTTACGGCGTGAGAGAACGCGAAAAGAAGATGAGCGGCATAAATTACGCGTAAATTACAAATTTCGATATACAACGTAAGAAATCGCTACGTAATCTCAGCCCTTAAGCGACTGCTTTTTTTTATAAAAGAATGTTCTTTTCACTCGATTCCTCGCGTTTGTGCACACGCAGTCGTAACCGAAGCACATCACCTTGAGCGATTACTATACGCGGGTAGTTAACCTAAAATTACCAACGTGCGCAAAATTACATGAAATTTCATTGCATGAAAAGAGTGCAAAGCGGCAAAATTAATTTAATAATCCATATAAATAAACTTATTAAGAAGTTACGTAAATTAAAGTACAGGATCCAGCAGATATACGTTGCACATAGTACGCAAATAATTCAAACGACTTTTTATTAACGAAGTACCTCTTGACGAATCTTCTAACGACCTAAAACACCGCGTTCTTCGAATTTTTTACGAATTTTCTACGCAACCTTGAAAACGCGTCCACCGACAAGGGTATACGAATATAAGTGGAGGGATCCAATGCATTTTACGTGCCGTTGTTAACGAAAGGAATTCTTCGCTCTCGAGGGAAATACATGTGCATCTCAAGCGCTAATATGTAAACACGATGTAGAAGTAGCGTACGTTGAGGAAGGTGAGCCGTTCCATTGAAAGATGCGTGTACGTATGATTTAGAGGCGTGTGCGTAAGTGCGTGTCAGGAATCCGGCTTGCGAGTTGAAATGACACATTGTGTGGAAAAGGAAAGAGTATGAAGCCGCGGGCGGTTGACGGGTTGCGGGTGTCGGCGGGTAAGGGGGGACAAAAGAACTGCAGTGCAGGACAAGTGCCGCTCTTCTGTGAATTAAGTCAAGTAGCTACGAGTAAAAATAATTCGATTTACGAGGAAGAGAGTCGCGAGAGTCGAAAATGTATCTAAAAAAAAGTAGGTTTCTGAAATAATGTCGCTGTGGCGTTTCAAAAGCAATAAAGCATTAGGATTTTGAACTTTCATTTTTAAAATAAGTGCGAGGATACGTTCTCCCTTCGATTTGTCAATGAAATTAATTCAAGTGGGCATTTTCTGTGTAATATCAGCTAACCATTTTATGTAACTGCATCTTTTTAGTTACGCCTAAACTACTTGTAAAGTATAATGCCTTGCGCAATTCTTCAAGTAGGACACTTTTTTCTAAAAGGAATGTTGAATAAAAAAAATTTTTAAACATACAAAATACCGTGCATCTCCTCCTGCGCTTACAATTATTTCTTATTTCATTATGAATAATTATAAGTAGAAAATAAATGGATCGAAAGGAATAAAAAATTTTAAGATTACCAAGGAGAATTCGATTTCATTATTGTTTTTAAATACTAATCTCATACATCCATTACAAGTCAGTCGCTATACTACCACAAACCTCGTATTTAACAAGTTATTTTATTGCTCGAGAAAACACGTAATAGAGGTGCACACACTTATAAGATAATTATTGTGCAACATTTTTCTTTTAAAAATAAGGCGTTCTAATTTCGTAATATAATTGTAAAATTACTTATTCGAATGTATAATCTGTTTTGTAGATCGAAAAATTTCAATTGTATCTTGTTTCGCGTTTCGTAATAATTTTCATAATACGAGGAGAATATTCAACGATTTCTTTATAATTACAAATTTATGTGGAGTCATATTAATCTTTCAAGTGGAATCATTCCACATTGAATTGAATTTTACACGCGGAAAAGGAATTCACAATAATCCCTTTTGGCTATTACGATTATTGATCCATACAATCGATTTATTTCAATTTAAATCATAATACTCTATTCGATTCTTGGTGAAAACTCAAAAGTCAGCTGTAATCACCGATGCAGAAAACATTTTTAATATAAAACGAATGTAGAAATGCAAATATTTTTATGAAGCAAAGCAACCTGATGATTATCTAAAAGATACTATCCACGATTTTAATTTCTTTGCTAGAAACGAGAATGATTCATGAATGTACATGCACTGCAATCGGATATTTCTAAGTCCTATGCATTGAACATTTGAAACAGAAGCAATTAATTTTACGAACGAATAATCGGCACCATTCGTCGTTTTCTGTCGTTTTCTGTCGTTTTCTGTCGTTTTCTGTCGTTCTGTACTTCTCCATTGTCGTTACGTTACACATAAGAAGGAAAGCACGCAAAAAAAATCTGACAATTTGTTTATAATATTAGTACCGTAAACAATGATGCTCGATATGCATAAAGTATCGATAAATGAAGAATCAGTTGCGTCTGATGCGTTAAGGTAATCCTAATGGTAATGTACCACGCAAATAAGGTACAAATTTAATCAGCAATAAATCCATACACATTGCTCATTAATGTGAATTCGAGTGCGCAAATCTTCCATAAAACTTATTACATTGTGTATGAATTGAGCATTACACTGAGCTTGAAAAACTTTTCCATATTATTTATGTTCATACTTCACAAACTCAAATATGAAAATTTAAACAAGTTTACAAAATATTGTTTCTGTTCTTCGTCGTTAATGTCTACTAAAATATCTGAGTTTAACAAAAAAAAAAAAAAAAAAAAAAAAAAAAAAAAAAAAAAAAATACCTAGAAAATAATGACACGTTTGATCTATATTGGGACTACCTTTGATCAGCCAAAAGAGCCGAAGAAAAAACAAAAGTCGCCTTCTCAGTCTCTAATAGAGTAGTTAATGTGTAGGTTGCTCCGTGAATGGAATCGATAGCGCAATCACTCGGAATACTAAGTAACCATAGTTTGGTTACGTTGTTACCCAGTATATTTTTCCACAGAGAGGAAAAAATGAGTAGCTAACAAAAACGAAAAAACAAACACAAGTACTCGCCGACAGTTCCTGACAAAGCCTCGTTACGCAGGAATTCCGTTTCCAGTGTATCATAGTGATCAAGTTGTGTACTTTCCAAGGCAATAACATTAGAGACAGGGTGCCATAATAAGTCGAAACAAAAATGCCAACCAAAGAGGAAGAATTGCAACGTGAAAGGATCAGGAGGATGTTCAGTTGGAGCAATGGAATAACTAGGTAAGCACCATTTCCTTGTTGCCGTCGTTGAATCGAATCGAAAAACAATTGTAATCTTCCGTAATTAATTATTAATCATAGATTGTTATCCGCATATTCAATGATCACTGATCGAATCGAATCGCTAAAGTATCATTCCAGTTTAAATGTTGTTCTTACCATACACTTGAATGCGTGCTTAACTACATTGTATTACCCCAGAGTACTCGTAATGTTCTTATTTTAGTCAAAGTGCCCGCTTAACTTAAAATAATGCACTCGGACGCACCGGGAATCTATTATTTTGAACGGTATTTTAATGCGATCAAAACAGTCCTACATTATAACGTTCTCCGTGACGCGATAAAATATCCAAGGGGCTGTTGGAGAAAGCTCAATCCTGATTATATTAAACTACGTTGTTATCGAGAAGAAACGGCATCGGGGCATCGGAAGTTCGCATTTTTATATATTATCAAGAGGTCGAAACCTAGTGTTCAGGCTGTACAAAAGAAATATGAAAACAGCGACGCGAGGTTCGCGCTTTCAACTTCATTGTAGCACCCGTTTACTCCGAATCGCACATAACCGAATGGCTTTCTATTTTAATCAATTACAACGTCACTAGAGCAGTTCTAAATGGGCAACATTCGTCAAGCGCGATTCGATTGAGAAACAAAGTCGCTCGTTCGCGATTTTGAAAGCATCATTGAAACAGTTGTAAGCATCATCGCCGATGTTGCTCAGCTGTCTTCTCTCGAACATTCCTTAATTCGTCTCCTTCCTTTTCTCGTCGCTTTATCTAACTCCACTTTCGACGGCTGCGACGGTGCGAAACCGGTATCCAGGTACTGGAAAGGGGAAACACCGGAACACCGCGCGTCTGAAAAATTCCCTCGACTTCGCTCGCGATACAATCGGGGACGTATACACGCGTGTGTGCACAAGCCAGTAAAGCTTCTTAAATAAGTGACTTTCCAACTGCACGCTTTTCGTTTTGCTGTTTTTGTAAAAATACACGTAAAAGCCGGATCGTTACGTTCGCGAAATACTTCACTGTATTACTTTGGTCTCTCGATAGCTTAACGGAAAAATTCTTCTTATGCATTAAAGTGGTAACGTTCTACTTAATGTAGAACGTAGTAGACACTTGTTTACTTGGTTGATTTTATCCAGTTGGTCTTGTGATGAAATTAACATCTCAACAATCTCAACAATTTTCAGCAATTGCTCCGGCGATTATAACCTACTTTATTGATTTAACACCGAAGTTATTAAATAACGGAATAATAAGAAATAATAAACAGCGAGTACGTCGGTTGTTTGAGAGCAAAATCCATTCATGAACGTAAATGCAAGGAAAAAATTGCATGCTCCAAACTTTTGTATCATTTTTTTTTCTTTCTTCGCGACACGTACGCTTGTGCGCGTGCGCGCGCGCGTATTCGGTTAATCGTTGCCTTTCTTCTCATAATTTTACATTTGTCGCAAGAGCTCTGAAACTATGTTAGTTTGCCTTTAAAAATATAAAGGCACTTTTCCAATAAAGTGCGCAGACAAATAGTAGATATTATCTTCGCTTATAAAATTCATAAAACATTATCTTATCTAAATTATAACATTTTTTTTATTATTTTAGATTAAAAATCAAATTTACTTGATAATTGAAAACTCATTCGGTGAGATATAAAAACCATTCCGCATTCGAATGGTATTTCCATTTTAAATATTTTTTCTCTACAGTTGATAGAATTTTTCACGCAGCAACATATTAAATTTCAATAAATCGTGTCAGTTGTTAGCGACTAAAATAAATTACCTTGAAAATTAAGTTGGACTCATTTTGTAATAACACGTTTTTTCAATAAAAAAAGCATTAGGACGATTTAATAACGATATCCATTTGTTAGTTGATACGTAGGGATATTTCGTAATCTCTCTACCTGATACGAGTCAGACATTAAAAATACCCGTAAATAAATTATTTACATTATCATTTTTCATTGAATTATTATTAATTATTCCCCTGTAAATAGTTCTATAGGCTGAGCAATAGACTGCGTTTTTAACATCTGCAACTATTATCATTATGATATTGACAAACAAGTCTTAAATGTCAACCATAACATTCTATTAATTACGTTACTTAATTGCCCTTCCTTTTCCGAAACTAAACGAAACTTTCTATTTTCTTCCGAAATTCAAAAAGCTCTCGGATATTTTTACTGCACTACAAGAGTAAAACATTAATCTTTACGCAAGCATAAACAATAGCGATTACTACGTAGTCTTAACTAATTCCTTTATTTGTTTATTTATTTTATGTAGTGAATGTAGTAAATACATACTAAAGAAGATTAATATCAACGTGTACAATTACATATGGTAATGTGCGGTAATTCAGTGTGAAAACATTTGTATTATTAGAATTCGCACGAAAATTATGTGTTTGCATTAAAAATTTTAGAATTATAACGAAATTTTAGAAGAAATATTGTGATGTGCGGATAAACACATTTTACGGTTTGCACATTTTACAAGGTCCAGGACCTTGTAACCGAACAACAGAAATAATTGTTAAAATATTTCTCAATTGTAATTGTAATTATTTTAATTGTATTTTCCCAGGCTAAAAAAATTGAAAAATTTAAAGAACTTTATACGCGAGTTATCCAAAAACAGAACAATATGACAAAATATTAAAACAATATGAGAAAAGCCTTGTTTAAAAGTAATTAATATACTTCAAAAGACTCCGATGATTGACGTAAATCGAATTACACTTAATGATTATGATTATTGCACGTGCAATGACTATGTAACGAGCGAAGGAGAGAAATATAAATTTCATTTCAGAGGGTTATTACGATGCTTTCGTTAAATGCTGGATCGTGGAAAATTTAGTTTGACAAATTTTTTAGATGATAAAAGAAGTACTAAGAAGTATACTTTGCTCTTAATGAAGAAACGAATAACGTACAGCTTTTTAAAACTTTCTCTGATGTATCTTAAAAAAGAATTCCGTTAAATTTTGTAAATTTAACGGACAAGTGCAAATTGCAAAATTAAATTAGGCCAAACATTTTTTTATAATTCCCATAATTAACATTTTGCAACCTTCTACGGTGTCAGTAGTCATCTGTGTATTACAAGAGATTATTATTATTATTATTATTATTATTATTATTATTATTATTATTATTATTATTATTATCATTATTATTAACCTTGAATATAGATCGCAATTTTATGGTAACTTGATTATTACGCTTCTTTTATCTAGACAAATAGCGTTAATTCTACAGGTATTTCAACAAAATAATGGAATCATTAATGAAATTGAGGCTTTTCTTTTTCATTTTAAAATCATAAATTTAATGATTTTCCTGAGTATTTCAGCATTAGTATGAAACACCAGCCAACGGTATCAATTCAATAAAAGTAACCGAAGTGCAAAGCTAAAATGACTTTGCTGAATATAATCGAAAAGTTCATTATTTTGTTAATATCAAATATAACTTTCAGTATCATTCTTCGATAATAATTGTTGCATCAAAATATCAAAGGAAAAGCGTTACTTTCGTGGAGAAAATAAAAAATATTGAAACGTATATAAAATTCGATCGAGTGGATGTTTCTTTTTCCTTCTATATCTTCTATATTGTATTACATTGTATTCGAATAAAATCTGCCTTTTTAAATACTTCGTTATTATGTGCCAACGTCGATTGAACAGATATCAAGATTAGTGTACACCTACCCAATAACTCCTATTGCGAACGCACTGAATTTAGCCGTTATTTTATTTTCGCGTATACGACGTGTTCGTGCATGCGTGTGGAAGCGTGTGAAAGTGATTGGAATAATTATAGCGGATGAAAACCGCAGGAAGTCATTTCTTCGTGCACCTCGACGCGTTGTCCCTTGCGTGTTGTGAAAGGCGTAAATATAATTCAACGTCATTGTGCACACAGAATTTTGACCTACCGATTGATGACTTTATACAATAATATAAATTTCGCATGCAAAATAAAGTAAGATTAATCGCTGCTGCGTCATATATGCTGGGCTCAAGTATATACTTTTTACTTAAACCTTTTTTTCAATTCTTTAAATTACGTTGTCAGTTGGTACTGTGATCTACGGAAGGGTTTTGTTTTTAATATTCCATTCCTGAGTAAATTAAGATCATTGAGATAATTGTTTTTTATTTTATGTGTCAAGATTATCGTAAGATTTGGCAGCGCGGGAATAGACTGTAATAATACGTATTTCAGTTTTACGTCTGCGAATCTCATTTTTAGATCGATTTTATGAAACTGATGGCGATTGGTCATTCATAATCGTCACTATAATCGTACCAAAGTCAAAGTATCGGGGTAAAATTTATGGAGTGAACTCATTAAGCTTGATCAATATGGATCATCTAGACTGACTAGATTCTGAAATTTTCAGACTAAAAATTTCTTTCTTCTAAGGTGCTTATTCGGGTAAAACTGTTGCACGTCTTTCACCCTTAAAACTTTCTCGATAATACCAAATCGAACTGTAGAGTTGAGTAATGCACTGTTTACAATTGTAAATAATTTATAGTGTAAGTGTATAAGTAGCAGCTCCCATACATTTTATGTTAATTTACTCCAACGTTCGAAAATACGTAATATTGTGCAAAGCAATGCAATTATCATGCGATTATCACTTGCGAAATGTGACACGTGAAGTGTCAGATTTTAAGCCATAATAACGTACCATATTCGTGTGAATTCTTAAATGTGACGTAATTTCACGTACGAAAAATAATAATCCTATTTTCACATGTTTTGGAGCGAAGTTTATTTGTTTTCTGACAGATAAAATAAAACAAAACTTATTGTGTTTTTTCAGAAATTTCAGTGACAATTTTCTGAAAAAATATTTCGATGAAACCGTTGATAAGATTTATGTAAAAAATTATATTAGTTAAAACAATATGAATATTATTATTATCCTAACTTTGATTCTTGAATTTGAATACTTTGAATCTTGAAAATCTTGTGAATTTATTGCATACGATACTTTTGCAAACATAAAGTTTGTTTGCTATATGTGAATTAGCTGTGATAACAAGAAAATTTTTTTATAACATATTAATTCCAAATACATTGTACAAATCAAATACAATAATTGATTTTCTTATCTTTCAATGATTATTGACGCTGATTAACAATGTATCGCTTATCCATAAATAAACTGAAATCATACCGATAAGGATGTTCTTATGATTATCGGTACACCATGTTTTTTATTAAATAAAAGTAAAAATTCTGTTAATTTAATGATAGTATTTTAATTACTGCAAGCTCCCAAGCGTATTTCATAAAATCTAATATTCAGCGCCTTAAGAATGATTATAACTTTGGCAAAAATATTCAGCTTTAAACATAAAATTCTATTTGGAATATTCAACTCATATATTGTCATCATCGTTAGGCATTTGTTATAATGGGGTCATTAAGCCTCAGTACTTTCTATTGTGAATTTACAGTTAGAACTAACAAGTAAAGTAATCTTTAGCGTGTGATATTTTTTCATACTACCGATCATAAAAACTATCTTTATTATTTAAAAACAAATGCAAATAAAAGTTTATAAGAAAATATTATTATCAACTTACTGTTTCGCGATTATTGATAATTGTAGTTTAGTATCTATTTGGTAGAAGTAAAAAACGATTTTATTTTTAAAATTAAAGTAGACTATCGTTACGTAACACTGTTTTATAAACATGAATTGATGAAAGATAAACGAAGATTTGCCGATTGTTATATTACTTGTCATTTCAATTTTTTACCTAAGTTTTCAGAAATATTTCAAAATTTTGATAAAAATAAAATTAAAGATACCAAATCATCGACGAATATCTTTATAAATCACGCGAAATTTTTTTTTTTTTTTTTTTTAATTAAAATATGTATCGAATGGTATTAATTATTATTTATAAAAGAAGTGCTTTATCGGTTGACACAATCTTAAATAAGACACATCAAACTCACAAAGATGGCAGCACGTACATCGCATTGATATATGATCGGTATAAGTTAATATCGCATTTGCTTCTCGATCGGTACGTGATCGATTGTAGATAAAAACGAGATTTTAACTTTCAAAAATTTTTCATAATATTCTAATTTGTAACAGTCGTAATATTTCGTAATGTATTTTAATTTTAAATAAATATTCGTAATATTCAATATCATGAATTTATCGTTATGATCGATGTAAATACTAAAAAATGTTGCGTAACCATTGAATTACCGTGATTAATTATTAATCACTAATACTATAATAATAATTTAAAATGTTTTTGAATTATTTTACAGAAAATATTGAGAAAAAGAAAAGAGCGTAACCTTTTATTAACTTAACGCGACGAAAATCATTTTTTCATTTTTCACAGTTCATTTTACAATTTTTTCAACGCAACTATGAGAATCATTACCGACGCTTATGAAATTAACGTACGTCCTACACAGTCGATTGGAATCGAAAGTCTATCAATCAAGAATTCAAGATCCCTCAATTATAAGCTTTCTTAAATTCTGTACGCGATCTCGAACATTTTCGCGAACGGATTAGCAGCAAATTATCAATCGTGCAACGTATGCATGCACGTAGACATCGATGAATCTCGTTCTTAAATGATATTCTTCTTCCTGGGCTTTACGTAATCTACCTTATTCGAAGCAGCTGTGCCGACCGCTTTCACACTTGCACGTTTTATAAAAAATTGTATCCGTGTTCGAGCCTAACATCCTACACGTTTGAAAGCTTCGACTAGTTTTAAGTCATGCAATTTTTCTCCTTTTTCCGACAAAACTGCTCACCAATAGAATATTGTTATTTTAAATGAAAAAATTAATTTCTGTTTCACTAAAAGACGTCTTACTATTTTCTATTCGTGGCATTTACAAATTCAGTCTCAGCGATATTTGTAACAAAATTCTACAGCTGTGGACGTTAGTTGTTGATGGTTCGAGTCGAGGATTCTTCACTTACTTACAAGACCTCGTATTTGTTTTCGTTCGACCTTTAATAATCAGTTTGCGTATGCATAAATACTTGAAAGCAAATGAACAATTCGCTGTTTGAACTCGTCGCTTTTTTAGTTCAATAGACCAACCCGGAATAAAACGCATTTATATGACGCGGAGTTGTTCCATGCTTATAGTGATTTTTAAGAATATTCGGTATACTAGACAACAACAATGTCCGCTCTGTTTGAAAATATTTCTCATTTTAATACTGCGTTATTAAATGGCAATTTCGGCTAAAGGTTTAACCGTGTTCTTTTTAATCACACATTTATAACATAATAAGTTTGAATAAATTGCTCATTGTATTTACTCACGAGATTCAATTTGCAAATTCTATAAACAACGCTAAGAAGTTTGAGGAAATGGCGAAAAAAACATTGAAATATGACTGAAATATTACACCTGTTATAAATTTTCCTCTAAATATCGAATTACAAAAGTGAATCTGCTTACCCCTTTCACTTTGTATAACTTCTTCTTGCCTTATTTCTCGCGTACAGTAATAAACAAGAATTTGAGAAAGTATAAAGTAGCACAGACTTTTATGAATTAATTAATATTTATATTCCTGCGCTTCTTACCAATTAAAAAAGTTAACGGTAAATAACCATTAGCAATTTTCAAAGTCGGCATAAAAGCTGCTTTCGTTTCTAACTGGGCAATTACGTCTATCATTGTCTAATTTGTTAAAAGCTATCTTTATTGCTTTAATGTCGGAAGCTTTGCAGAATACACTCGCAAGTGCACGAATAATACTACTACTAATTTACTCCTAACGTTGCTTGAGTCTACAATCGTGAATAGCAAGTCATGGTACAGTGTACTGCAGTGTAAGTCAATTTTAACCGAACGTGAATTTCACAGAGATGAATATTAAGTAATTAAGAACAAAAAAGTAATTAAAGATACGCGATGATGATGATGATGATGATAGCGATGAAACCTTTATCTTGGATAAAATTACGAATGACTATTCAATTATTTACATTTATTGAAGAGGCAGTTTTTATATTCTTAATTTATAAAGTTCGTGAACTTAATATAATTAGGAATGTATGAAAATTTTGATAATTATTATCAGTCTTTCATGTTTCGAGTAATATATTAATTTCAAAGAAATCAGAAAAATAACGTCACCGTAGTTACGATCCTCATTTAGTGTAGTTTTACAATAATAATGTAATGTTTCATTTTCTGCGCATCTGCCGTTATAAGGCACATGTAATTGAGACACTCATTGTTATAAAGCTTATTGGCGATTATATCTGAAATTCTAAGAGCTTGTAGTCGGATAATGTTAATATCACGATTTTTTTAATCGCAAGATAATATGTTTATAATTATAATGAATTGTTAAAATTGAATGATTACTGATTGGTAAATTTCATTAAAACAAATGATTCCAGAGAATCGCATGGTGTAGCGCAATTTGTGTTTTTAAATGAAACTCGTTGTAGAAAATGATAAAATATATTGAATTATCATAAATTATGCTAAGTTGCCAATATTTCGAAATTGCAAAGAATTAATTTCATTTTAACTTTTGTACAAAAATAAAATCAAAAGTAATTAATCGTTTATTATTAGTTTGACACGAATTCAGATTTTGTCATCATTAATCTTACACTTGCTAAAAGTTTTTTATGGAGGAGTTTTTTTATAATTTAACGTCTGAAATTTATTGTGTAAAAATAATCTTTTCCATGCTTATAATTCTAGCATATAAATTGATCCATTACTGGTATCGACAGAAAAAAGTTAAACACCGATCAATTTCTAGCTTAATTTAATAAACAGATGAATAGTAACATATTTTTTGTTTCATTCGATATGAATTGCACATGATTTCATGACGGTCAATTATATTATGCTGACTCGATATAAAAAAGAATTTATAAAAAATAGTTTTCAAAAAAGTTTATTAAAAAACGAGTGGAGAATTAGTGCTAATTCACGCTTATCAATCAGCATAATGAAATCCTACAATAATATTTGTTATTATTTACAAATTTTCAGTTAGAAGAAATATTAAGAAAAAATGTAATACAAAATTGAATTCAGCTTGCGACACTTCATTCCATTATTGATACGAATCTATTACGTAATATTTTTTCAATTTCTTACAAAAAAGTTGAATGGGTATTGATTTTTCTTGCCGTGATATAAATAACCTTTTTTACGAAGTTAATCACATAAATTCGCTTTTTTTTTTTTTTTTTTTTTTTTTTTTTTTTTTTTTTTTTTTTATTGTAAAACCCAAGCAAATAATAAATAATATACGAAACCATTCGAAACGTGTCAATATCTTTTTCTATGTGACGAACTATTCAATTTCTTCCACTTTATTTCTATTACGTAGTCAGCATTATGAATTGTAAAATTTTATAAAATCAATTCGAAAGATAAGAATTTGAACACGCTATATTTCAATAACACCAAAATACATTTAATTTAATACAGTTTCACGGTTTTCAGAAACAACATTGTTTTTGTACTAATATACAAAAGTAACGTACCACTAATATTAAACACTATCGGAAGTATTACACATGTTCTAATTATAGTTGAATTTTCTTTATTATCATCTGTACGCTTGGAAAATTTAAAGAAATTTAAAACAAGTTGTATACATCACAGTTTATGATGTGTAACTTATAATTATAAGTAATAATTAATTTTTATCTACATACCGAAGCGATTAAATTATTTTGTAATCTATCGTTGTTTATGACGTAACGTAAACAATTAATAAGATAAAAATGAATGCTCTAAATTGCAATGTTCCAGTATCTTTTAACTTGTATCTGAAGCATAACACAAAACACACGGTAATGTAAACATGACAACTCCCAATGTATTATTTAAAGAAACAATACACGATAATTATGAAAAAAGTATCTTCACAATAACGGGCACTTCAGTGAGTAAGTAACTCGAGTTCTTTCAAAGTTTAAGCGATCGATGCATTAAACTGCTTAAACTTTTTTATTTAAAAAATCTCAAGCGTGTCTTCATACGATTAAAATTTTATTCGCGTTAAAACCTTTGACGAACGTTCTTTCGCAAATCCGTGAGGTCGTTTCCCTCGCGCAATTTATTGACAAAATTACACGGCCGAGTCCTTTTTACACATTTTAGTCAAGAGATCACAGAGTCGCACGCATGCGCAATCGACGCATGTCAACCTGTTTAGCCGGTCGACCATTAAAGCACGTGTTAATACAGTGAATTTTAATGCTCGACCCTGTCTGGCTAAAAAGTTAATTAACGTCTTCCTTGTGAAATTCAATGCGAAGATTATTAAATTCTTGTTAACGAGTATACGAAATAATAGATTTATTTTTTCAACCATTGCAGATAACTCAAACGCAGGGAAAAAAATTATTGCATAAACCGGATCAATTCGTAAAGAATAAATAATAAAACTTGTTTTGAAGTATTTTATATATATATATATATATATATATATATATATATATATATATATATATATATAATAAATAGTCGAAATCTAAATGATAATATATCAAAAAAGCGCAAAAGATTTTGCTTCGTTCAACGCGTATAATTAATGTACGTTTTCGTAGTTTAACCAAAAGATAAAAGTCACCGCGTCACCGATAAAATTATTCCTTATTAGTGCCTTTGTTTTAATCTTCTTTAGAACTGCATAAAACGCGTGATAACTAGTTGCCAGAATATCCTAAAATATAAATATATTTTAATGTATTAAAGCTGGCTCGAGAGATATTCGTGAGAACTGTACGAAAACATTCAATTTGTATTTGATCGTGAATTTCTTGGAAGGCTGCTTGCTTATATGATCCTTTTCAATCCCTTCGTCGACGAACGCGTTTCTACGCGCAAATTACGATGTTCACTTGTGCAACACCATCGACGCGTGTAAGTTAATTTTGGGAGCGCGTTAATTGAAACGCAATGTCGACGTCTAATTGAGTAGGAGCATCATTTTAAAAGATGACAAGGGCTTTCGGATGCTTTTTCAACGATTACATTTAAATTGACAACCTAAGGTATCGGTCCGCAACTGAATTGCAGTTTTCTTTTTATATTTCGAGTAGGTTACGTTAAATTATTGCAATATATAATGTTACAAAGTCTGTTTTCTCTCAAAGCTATTCCATAGTTCCCCTTTCATGAATTCATCGATGAACTCTTATAAATTGTTCACTGCCGAAAAATAACGTTAACCTTCTTTTAGATTTTTTAATTTAGGAGAATATTATCTTGGAATGATAACTTGTCAATCCTTGTTCCAAATAAGAAAACGTTTATTATTAACATAATAATTGCAATGATATGATAAATGCATAATGAATTTAATTAACTTTGAGTGTTAAATGAGTGTTAAATGTGGCATTGATTTACGCTTATAATTTAAATACTTTTGCATATTATCTTGTATTTAAATTTTGAAAAATTATACTGGTTTTGTAAAAGTTAATGTTTATACGTCTAGATGCTTAATACATTCGTCAAAAGGGCGTATAAGTGACAGAAATTCTTATTTCGTTTAAGCAACGTAATTTTTCAAAATTAATATTGTCCGGTAGTCAGAGATAGCATTATAATCGAAAATACAACTTTGCAAATTAAAACAAAATGCACTAATCAGACCGATGGTAAAGAATTTGTTCTCGTTTAAGCATATAATATCGACCTTCGCCGTGCGATCTGCTATGCCGACATCATAAATAGCTCTAATTATAAAATACTTTTATTTATGTAAAATCCAGATATCCTTGGCTTTTATGCAGCTGTGACATATTATTGTGTAAAAATATCTCTGGAGTATGCTCATCGGAAAAATACATCTTTATTCAGGTTTAAAATAGTTGAGGTTAGAAAAATCAGATTTGCAGGTAAAACAAAAATATAATTTAGTTTTTCAAGCATGACACATCCGTCCATCGCTTACATAATTTAATTATAAATAAACGATAATTTGAAAACTTCAATTAGCGTCTTTAGTAAAATTATTATTTAAAATCTACGCAAATTGTGTACTAAAATTACAATGTGATTAATAATTTTGTCATGAGTTATGTTATAACCACACTGTAAACAGATTTTTGAACCATACCGTCTGTTGCATACGATAATGAGAGAGTGATAGGATTTCCAAAGTTTTCTCGTTCGCGACAACTAAGAGTATCAGCAGAGTCACTTCGGGTTATGTACGAGGATCGTCGAATCGCTGACATTCGCTTCTAATTTTGGCTCTTTTATTCAAGGTTTATTTATTTCAAATTAGGTCCATACTTGATCGGAGTGATCCTTATTGCCTTTGGAATTATCTTCCAATACGCGCTTCTTCCATTTATCGACATTCTTGATCGTCGGCTTCACGACGACCCTCCGGTTATCCTCGCTTCGAGAATACGATGCATTTAGATAGTTAATAGTAGCCACTCTGCTGTAATTTGCGTGCGAATGTTAGTTAAGAGAGCAAACTGAGATGCTAATTCCACTTGGTTTGCCAATAGCCTTTGTCTCTTATATCATCTATTCACGCAAAATGGCAAGTGCGCCTCTTACCGATGCTCTCTCGTACGTTCCAAATCACGTCGAGTATAAATGTGACTGGAATATTTTGCTCGTGGTGTTTTAGCTGCTGTCGGAAAGCGCGTTCTGTTGGTACGCATTTTATTGGTGCACTTTAACGGTACAGTGTCGAATCCGCGGGGCGAAGGCATTGCGATTAAGCGTACGATAAGTGAAAATACTTTTAAAAATGGTAAACATTTTTTATCGACCAACCAATGAACAAATATCCCTAGGACGTGCTTAAAAAGTCATTAATTTTCAAGAGAGAAAGAAAAAATTTTGTGCTAGGCGTGCGAAATACTTGCAGTCTTTTACGTAATATTTAAGTATGTCCTCTTCGTTATAGCGTTAAAAAAATGATAATGTGGGTGGACTTTGAATTATCCGCGTAAAATTTTACTGCGTAAACTACATCGCGCTTGATTAATTCGATGATCAAAGAGAATCTGTATCAGATTCTGGTTATGCTTATGGTTATGCATACGCATAAGTGTATGTCGTGTACGGGGTCAGAGGTAAATTATGTCCGCGCTTCTAATTTGCGGTTGTATGAGAAAAATAAGAACGTTCCGACACATAAAGAGCGATACATATGCTAATTTTCTCCAGTCATATACGTAGAGTATTGCAGAATATTAACTTTTTTGTGTATATGTATTTTAACATAGAAGCCTTATATCTTTTAACTCTTTAATCTTTATTTTCTTATTTCCTACGCGAAAAACAAATTATTATAATATTACATATTTTACATTTATGTAAAAAAAATAATAAGAGTAAAGTAGAAATGTCATTTATAGAACTAATTTATCGGAATTTATTCCTTAACCATGTATATACATACATACATACATACATATATATATATATATATATATATATATATATATATATTATTTTGAGAGTAATTTTGAAAATAAACTTATAAAGAGCGTATTGTAAATAGATGGGAAAATGGAAAATTTTAATTATACGAATTTCGTGAATACTTTTGTAGCTGAACAGTTCATAAATTATTTCTTCGAGAAAATAAGTATTGACATTTTTTAATAAATGGTTAACAGTTACAAACGAATACAGTAACACCATCAAATGTGATTTTTTGGAAATATATACACAACTACTAGTGATGTTGCATTTTACTTTATGATGTGCGTAACTGTTTGTAAAATCCAGTATTTTATAAGCAAAATTGTGTGCATTATTATTGTTTAAGAAAACGTGGTTTTGAATCTAGATTATTTTTAAATTATTCAAACGTGAAAGAGAATGTAATTTGAAGGTTTCAATAGATTTAAGTTTATCCTCGAATCGTCTCGAAAAATTCATTAAATACTAGTTATTATATATATATATATAAAATCATATTCTATTAGAAAATGTTATAAACTTTAATTAAAAAATAAATTATTATTTACTTTTCTTAAACTCGTGAAAATTCTTACGCGCGTTGAATGCAAGAATTTCTGCATAATTTGTAGATAAAATGTATATAAAAGAAATTAATGGACAAACAACATCGACAACAGATCACAACCATGTTTACGTTGCCTATTATTTTTACGTAAAAATTAAATTTATTAAATAATTCCAATTTTCTTCCTAGGAAATGTACACGTAAGTGCGGTAACTCTGACATAACAACTAATTGGGCAATTTTGTTAATACTTTATCGTAACAATCTCAGGAAGACAATTTATTTGATCTTGAAAGTTTGATAACTATGAGATTAGTGACGTAATTCATTAGAAAGTAATTCGGAAATCGTCAAGATGATCCAATTAAACGATAACTTTATGTTTACATTCTGTCGGTATTTCTTAGTTGCATCTTCTTAATTGTCCTCGTTTTAAAGCTAAATCATAAAAAATACGTAATCAATAAACTCTTTCGTACCGATGCTCTAATCACTTTAATATAACGGTAATTTTTTTCATTAACTGTACACGTATATAAAGATAAGAGAATAATTTAGAAAAGTTTTTATACGTAACAAAGTGCTTAGGAAATCAGTGTTTTATTAATTTCTTACTTGAAAACACAAATTTCGATTGTGATTGCGATTTTAAAGAATAAAACGACTGGGTGAAATTGCTCTTTAAGAAATGAATGGAAGCGCTAATCATACTTTTAAAATCAACATAAAAAAAGTAAGCATTATTTGTCGCGTTACATTGGAGTTTTTTCATCAACTTACAAACTTTAAAAGGAATAGAATATGTAATTTCGGTTAGTATGGATTACAATAATAGTTATTTTATTCTTGAAAAATGGGAATTCGTTGATTCTTTTTCCTTTTTTTTTTTTAATTATACCATCATAGATAAGATTAATCAAGTAAAAGTCAACTTTCAAATGCCAGTAGTCCATCGATCGTTGTTCTTGTGGCCTATAGAATGTTTGCATGGGACAGTGGGAATGCGGGTTAAAGCTTTATAATTGCATTTAAAATAATAAAGTAATCGCACATATAACTCTGACGTGAATCACAACAGAAAGTTAGAGAACCGCTCTCATTTAAACGGTGAAAATGGATTATTGAATGCACGAGTTAACAGGGATTGTAAACAAATTGTACAATAAAAAAGGTGCTGAGAGTGAAATTCTAGGCATTTTAAGGTCCGTGTAAATGTGATCAAATTAAAATGAGTATAGCCTTGTGCGTAATTGTTCATCGTGACACTCGTTTAACGGTAACTATGACCAACGCGAACAATGTTACGTTTTAAGGAACTCCGTTCGATTAAAGATTCACGTGCTCTTATTACCGAACCTTGTCCGATTCTCAAGATTATACGAAAAGAAATGTAACGTCAAGCTGTCTACTTAGAGCGAGAAGGAGAGAGAGAGAGAGAGAGAGAGAGAGAGAGAGAGATAGAGAGATAACGAATCATCGAGGTATCCGATCGACTCGCATCGATCATTCGCTGGTTCGTTCATTCATCGGCACGATTACCCCATTGTGCTCATCGTCCTTCTACGCTCGTGAAAAACTAGTCCTCGTTTCGGGTCAAAAGACCGCTGGGAGATTACGTACTTATACATGCGCACGCAGTCTATATCGACTGGTCGCTCGCGCTTTCTCGGAGCGCAATTGTGCAACGAACGGGATGATGACGTAATTGGCGAGCGCGCCCGAGTTAAATAACTCGTGGATTATGCATCAATTGCTCCGTTGCTGCTGATCAACGTCTTCGCTGAGAAATTGCATCGCCGTTTCGGATACAACCGAAACCCAATAACCCAGCGATCACTGGGTTCTTCCTTACTTACAAGAGAATTTACAAGAGAATTCGCAATACTTTCAAAGCTAAACCATTTTAACATTAAGTTGAGAAATCCATTGGAAACGAACTAATCACGGTAGTTTTTGCCTTCGTGAAAGTACTCTTGCACACCTGATAATGTATCCACTGTTAAGTTTGATTCACAAGACTCGTTTATATTGTCGATTCGATCAATTCGTTAGACATAAGAGTAGAAAAAGCATTTCTAACATTTACGTTATAGCTAGGGAAAAACGTAGTTACTTGTCCAGGAATCAGATACGCAAAATTAAAACGTACCTCTCAATTATTTCGTACACTTTTATCATTTGCGTATTCTCGCGTTAGCTCGAAAGCTTACTAGCGAATAAAAGAAAGACGCTGGCAATGATGAATCAATTTTATTGGTTTTTTAATTAAAGAATGAAATGATTTTTTCTTTGTTTAGAAATTGTTAAAAAAATATAAATTTATCTTGAACATTCTTTTATATTTCGTTACATATTTGAATAACATTTCCTTTACGTATCATTTTCGTTTGTTTTATGCAACAATAGTTGAAGTTTACTGCATGAATATGTGTGCACGACAAAATAATTCGCTAATTAAACTTTCTGTTTTTCGTTAACAATCCGAATGTCATGCTCGTATGCGTTTCGCATAATGATTATTAAAATGATAAAAGTAAATTTAAGTTTTATCGTGCAAAATTCATCGACGTACATCGGTACAAGAAAAGTTCGTTGTCATGCCAACATGAGCTAAATAACATTTTTCGTTATGTAGTTCTCTAGCTTTTATCAACATCGAATGGTTTGCAGTATTTATATAATAATACATTAAGAACGCGATAACTGAATCGTAAAAATTCAAACGTAACATTTAAAATTTTTACGAAAATGCATACACGAGGAAAACAATGAGCATTTTTATAAATTATATTCATGGTAATATAATATAATGCGTAAGAAGACGAATGCTATCGCTTATCTTCTCTCCGGATATTTCAAAAATTATGTACGGTCAATTACAAAGGAAAATTAATGTTTCAATCATTGTAATAATACTAAAGGCAGAAGATAATGCACAGAATTTTTGAAGTTCATTCATCGTTTCTCCTTCAGCCGTCCATTAAAACAGTCGAATGGGATGGTATTCATTTAATCATTAGCATTTTGAGAACATTTTGATTTATAATAACCAGTCTTTTAAGTATTAGAATAGTTTAGTCGCTTCAACAAAGGCAGATAAACAAGCGTTCGCTCGTTGAAAGAGAAACGTTACAATTGCCGACATGACCCGATGCCTTGTGTAAGTACGTGAACTTGAATGGAGAGGTAAGATTGTGTCGCGACACAACGCGTTCTATGTCAGGGTTATGATAGTGCACCAGGTATTTCTTTCGAATTTCACTCAGGCGGTAAAGGTGTTATCATCTTTCGTTTCTGTGTGCCACGGTGAATTCTTAATCTAATTACATCTGACCAAAAATCGATTTTAAAAAAGCTTAAACGTAAATCATCGTAATTGTGGCGATCAAATAATCTGTATGTAATCTATTATAAGCGGATTATTCACAAAAAAGAAAAAATGTTGGTTACGCAGCACTCGAAAGTGTAATAATAATACCAACAAATTATCGTCACGTATCGAAAAAGTACTAGGTTATTGCGCCATCACTGGAGAGGAATCAAGAAATGTCCTGGATCGAGCGATTAATCCAGTATGCTTTCCTTGAAAAAATGAAAAAGAAATTTTTCAAAGACCGTTTTTGCCTGTCAGAGCAAGATTTGGAAAAAATATAAATTTCAAGGTACTCGATAGTGTACGTTTGTTAAAGAATATCAGTCAAACGAGGAAATGGGTATTTCGCTGTTTATACGCAACAATGATATATCGGTCATTAATGCTGTTACTTATGACTCATAAGGCCCTCAATTAACATTTAGAAGAGCATGATAAACCGTGTTATCATTACAATCGGGAAATGACAGTTTAATTTCAAGAAATAGTTGGACAAAACATTTAATTTCCTACCGCGTAGACTCTGCGTGTGATTCCGAGTTTACCATGACGAACTGTCATTAGTCCTGTATTAAACTACCTTATCTGTTATGGGAAAAATATCTTTGTAAAACGAAGATCTCGAACGAAACAAATCCAAATGAGAATTAGCCTTAATAGTTATTACCAAGAATCGATACAACGTTATTTTCCTATTTGCTTTCATAATTATCATCACATTCGTTTCGGAACGTCCAAGGATTACAAAAAATTCCACTTATCATTGGTTTTGGAAAGACCAAAGTGCTCGCACGAATGTATTACGCATTACGCGTAATAAGCTAAGTAATACCAAGGATCCAGAGCACAGGTGAGAACTTGTCGGGGTAAGACCCGGGAAAAACCCAATTATTAGACTGCGCAGCGATTTAAGAAGATACTGTTTATTGCAATTGCTTGTAATTAACTGTAAGTTATGTATACAGTTATCTATGGCCTCAAAACTATCTTTTTAAATCAGTCTTACTTTCTGCCGATGTCGCGTACGGTTAACTAACAGTGAACGTCTATCCACATTCGAAGTTTATGCTTTTTGATTGTGCTTCAGTAGTATTGCATTTACTATTTAAAAAAAAACTCTTGGTCTAGTTGATCCCAGTGTAACATTATTTTGTTAATAAGCATCAAGTAATAAGGATGTAAGCCGTGAAAAAGTGAAGAAGGAAAGTGTCCTCGTGCTAATGAGGTAATAAGATGATGCGATATTATCAAATTCTCTTTCCCATGTGGATAAGTATCCGCAATTATTATATTTAACAAAAGATTTAATGCGTTGCAATCGAGATTTTACAATTTCCGAACATTTTCTCCTCTCGAGAGATCTCTGAACAGTGTTAATAACAAAGTTATCATTTATGAATCTTGAAATCATTATCTAATTACCTAGATTTGTAAAAATACATAGCTGGAGATTTAATGTACCGCGAGATATATATTTATTGTAGAATTAAATATGTTTTTGAGGTAGAAATAATTCGTGGACAAGCTTCCATTTATCAAATTCCATTTGATAAGCACTATAAAACTCGATAGCAATCGACATAAGGAAGTAATTTTAAGCTGGAATCTTTGACAGTAGGCAACCTTGAAGGCCACATACGCTTCTCATAAATTGTAATGGGGTCCCGTACACGCGCCGAAAAGAAAAACATAGGTTCGAGTAACAAATATGAATCAGTTGAAAAGATTTCCAGCAATGGTTGACAAGTTATTGTGCGTGTTTACGATGTTAAACATCATTTTTAAAAACACCTACTGCGTACACAGAGACGACCTTCTTATTCTTATATCGATCATTGGGAAAGTAGTTGTCATAACTTAAACAGAGTTGACAAGTGCGAAGGAAAAAATAATTGTATCTTACAAGGTAGTGCCATCTAGGAAGAAGAATTGATTTCCTTACTTAAGCATTACTCGGTCCGAATAAATTGTAGAATAAATCGTGTTCATCATCGAAGTAAATATATACGTTATTAATGGGTAGCTTTTTTCAAAATAGACAATTTGAAAGATGGAATTATGATTTGGTTTCAAGGTTGATAATTTTTTCTTATCTCGCGATAGATTTTCTACGAATTTTATCAATATGGATTACGTTCTTCTGCCTCAGAATGTAAATAAATTTCTTTAAAAATGCAAGCTAATACAAATTATTATTTTGAATTTTACATAAAAAAAATCCATACCTTAAATCATTATAAAACAATGTGAATTCTTGCAGTGCCATTATATAAAAGCTCGGAAGATATGAGAGACCTGTTAAATATTTCAGATTTTTTTCAGAATCCATGATTATTTACCGAATACATGCCTATATTGACATTTTAAGCCAGTCTATTATCATGTATAAATTATTCGCGAATATTCAAAAGCACAACGGTCATTGCTATTTTGAGTTGTGGAGGTGTCTTTCGTTTAATTCATACATTATGGAATTAAAAGCAATTCTCGGCAGCACCTTAAACATTCAACAGTTTTGAACAACAGTTTTTAAATGATAAACGAATCCGAAGACACGGAGCGACATTTCGAAAATAATGAAGTTGCAAATGAACATGGAAACCCCCTTTAGTTCGTTAAACACGATTTGAGATGTTCTCCTGAATTTTGACGTGTAAGTTTTCACCGACGTATCGGATCTTGCAAGTGACATTAACAAGAGAAATTTATAGGAATAGCGAGTTTATCAAATGCGCACACTCGATAAACTCTAGATCTTGTCATTACTAATAGAAATAATACGAGCGAGTATATTAACACGAGTTAATAGTATTTAACGAATTTTCTAACCGATAATATTCTTTTCAGCCACTTGTCATTTATTTGCATTTTTTTTTATCCGTAGAATTAGAGTATCTGGCGAGATGCAATGTAGTGCAATCACGATAATATCGTTATTGTATTAGATTGGAAATAAAAAGCTAAATTTTGAACAGCTTGTGATTTGGTTTCTCGCAAAGTCAGCATAACGCAACGATAAAAGCTTTATAAGCGCATGTTTGTAAATTATCATCGCAACGCTCATAAAAATACAGCGCCGTTGATATTTATTCGTTTTTATTACTCGTTCGTATCCGAGGTCCTAATCAAGTAATTTTGGTAAAAACTACGATTTTTTGGGATAATCAAGGTTTACTTCTGAAAATGAAGTTTCCACTTTAATACAAATTTCATTCTTAGCTCCGTAGTTTACGAAATAAGTATAAATACCTAATGAGATAATTGCATGAACGGTAGCAGTGACAAACTATATCACACGATAAGTTTGAAAATTAATCTCCAAGTTTATTGTTACAAAGATGTCGCAGAGGCGCGACACGATAGCGTCCGTATAAAAAACTCTGTACGAGAATCATATCTAAATTTAGCAGTTTTTTACTTAATTGACTTATCGACAAAGATGACTGGTTCGGTGCATTTATTCGCACGAGAAACCTTAAGGCGTCAAAACGTGAGAAAAAAATCACACGTTTATAAAAATGAGCTGAAAACGGTCATTCGATGAATCGGCCATTTTTCTCACGGGCGGAAATTTCTTCCCAACACACGACTTTCAACAAATTCACCTACATTGTTTAGCTTACATCATCGTGTATGTCACTGGACATATCAAGGCTTACATTTTAGATTCTTACACTAAAATGTATCTTTAATGGATGTTAATGGACTCCACTGACTCGATCTCGATTCGCCGAATTCCTTGTAATCTGTCAGAGGGAAATCTCGATCGAAGCTGAAGAAAACAGAAGCTTTTTGCACCGTCGTTTCCTTCTCGGCTACCTTTATGATTGCCAACGGACTTCAGAGACGGTCGAATACCGCAGTGAGTTTTTTCGAAGGATTGCCAGAGGTGAAGGACGTTTCTCGCACGAACACGTCAACACCTTCGCTTATGCACGCGTAGTATTTGCAGAACCTGAAGTGGTATTACCGACGCTGAAGAAGCCGCGCGATGGATATTATCGCAGTTTAAGTCACGGCAGAGTGGACAAATTAGATTTGGCTCGCAAAAACTCATCGCAATTTCAAAATCGATTCAAAATCCATTCAAAATCCATTTCAACGCTCGGTCCTTCTTTTTCCTCTCTTATTGTTGTCTCAAACTAGAATAAAAATCCGCAAATTAACGCGCAAATTGCAGGTGAAAATGTATTAACGGAGCAGTTGCAAATTATAATTACTGACGTTGTCGTAAAGCCAAAATCATACCGTCGTGTGCGAATACTTAAAGAACGAGGGAAAATGAGTACGTTTCTTCACAGCTCATCTTCAATTATTCTCGAAAACACGAAATAGCACTTCCAAATAGCAGTGCTACTAATCCGATGTCGATTATTACGATAGTGCACGAATGTTTACTTTTTTTTCTACTGCGTATCTCAACACTTTCAGCTACAAATAATGAGTTTGAATGTATCAACAAATGCAATTAAAATAACCTGGGATTATTTAAATACGATACTTTTTCAACTGTTCTTCGATCGATTTAAATTTAAGGACAACTGATTCTTACTTCGTTAAAAGATAGTGCATTTAAATCAATCATTGTAAAAGATAGAAAACGCATTGTCAAAGTTTGTCTGTTATTTTGTCTTTTGTCTTGGGTGTTTGCGCATGTAAATAACCGTTGATTGATTTTGTTACAGGTAAGCTACGAAACTGACCCGGAATTTCGACCGAAAAGTAAGTTTCCATTTTCATGTACATAGAGTTTGCAACAGCAATTAAATGCCTATAAAGGACATAAAGCACATCTGGTTATTTTTTAAAAGAAAAATCAATGCAAAATATTTGCTCGATTAAAAAGTTGACTTGAGGAATACGTATTTTATTTCAATAATGTCACACATATTTCCCCTTGCGTTCGTGCATTGCAAATCGCAATTTTTTAATTCCATTCGACATTCGGAAAAAACAGCAGCAAACATTATATAAATTCCAGTTTTATTAGAGGAAAAATGATGTCGTCGAGTCGCCTTTCGTGCAACTCGAATCTTCGGTTTCCAGGCAGATTTGCGCTGGAGACACGCGTTAACTTCACGCATGGGAAAATATTATTACGATTAATTTATTTGAGAATTCTAGGTAAAAGTACAGTCGATCACCAAGGAATTTGGGGGTGTCGTTAAAAAAATATGTATGCACGTATTTATTAAAATATTTCTATTGTTTACTCGAGTATTTATATCACACTTTGACACCTTTGCTATTGATTCTTTGTAATGGCGTAATAGCTTATTAATATCTCTTAAAAAAAAAAAAAAAAAAAAAAACGTAAAAAATAATTTTTTTAACGCGTAACTCATAATTTTAAATGCAATGTGTTTTCTTGAATGTTCTTTAAAGTATAAAGTATAGAGTATAAGGATACTAAGCTTTATACTCGCACGTTTTTATCGATCGTAAAGATGTTACCAAATTAATTACAATGTGACTCGTCGGAGAAAAAAACAGGATTAAGTTTTTTAGACTAGCGAGTTGCGTCTTTCTGCTTGGAGGCTATTTAGAGTTGAATTTAATTTAATCGTTGAGATCTATTCGAATGTAAGCCATTAAAATGCTGAAATATCTCGACCGAATAGCGGAGACCACTTTCATATTATAAATTACAATTGTTGGTAATATATGCAGTCGCTAATATTATAAAATATTACAATGAAAATGAAAATAAAAATCTTGACTCTGAAACGAAGCGTAGAATGCACAAGCGATTTGACTACATCGTACATAACGATGACATCTGATGAATTAGTTATTACTCCGAGCTTATTTAGACGATAAAAATATTCTTCTATTGTAGTTTTACAGATGGAAAAATATTTTCCTGTCTCAATGGCTTTCAACCCCGTTGAAATTCAATCCTCGCAATTAAAGGATTTGAATTTTTGGTAAAAAAATATCCCGTACTTGGTAAATTTTAATTCTGTCAGAATCAATTAATAACCACAGTCCTATTTTATGCAACTTGTGTATACATTACGAAATTACTTTAAACTTAAAATCATTACATCTGTGAAGTGTAAAGTGTGAAATTGCTCAATGGATTATGGATTACGAGAAATAGAAAGACCATACTGCCGAATGAATGCGAAGATTGACCCAATGAAAAGTACGTACTACTTACTAATTGCAAATAGTTGCGAATAAGAAGTTGCTATACAAAAGGAAGTGCTTATGTAATTTTTGGTCTCGTTAAATAAGGTTACATTCGAAGGTTAGAAATACACTTTTTAAATGTTAAAACGCGTTAAGCTCAATAAAATTTAAGCTTGTATTCCGACTTAACTCGGTGTAAATTTTGAACTATTGGCATTTAGACATATTTTTACGCGCCTTCTACTTCCTACGTGTCGTTGCTTAGATTAGATTTATTTACACTAGATATATTCTTTAAACATTTAAAGTACATCAATAGTACTCACTTGCGTTTACATTTCTTTATTTATTTATTGTGTATTTCTTCAATTTTTCGTGCAATTTTTCGTGCAATTTTTCGTGCAATTTTTCATTCATTTTTTCGCTGTACTTTTCTTCGGTCGTGAAATGAAATAAAAAAGGAGAAATCGAAGACCTTACGATAATCGAAAAGTCATTGAAGGCGATCAGAACGAGGTCGTAATGCGCATCATGTACGTTTTTTCTTTGCGTTACGACTAAATTATTACATTATAATCAAACAATGTTCACGGATACGTCGTTCGTTAATTGCTCTTTTCTTTTCTTCTTTTGCAAGAAAGAGAGAGAGGGAGAGAGAGAGAGAGAGAGAGAGAGAGAGAAGTGTATATTTCGCGTGAATCAGCACAACTTGTAATGGTCAACTCTTGGAAATACCCTATGGTTAAGGATTTGTGCGAAATCTGTATAAGGAGATAATTTGCATGCGTAACCCTGGCACTACGTATATTCGAGGATCGAAATTCCTTTCGCTTATTGATATTCCAATTCGATGAGAAAAAGAAGAAACTTAACTTCTAATTTTGCCTTTGTCTGCACACGTATGCATGTGCAGTTGGTGGTATCATTGGCAAGTCAAGGCGCGTTCTAATAACATTTTGCAATTCGTCAGAGGAAAAATGAAGAAACTGCGCCCGATTACGGTATTTCGTAGCCCTGCTAACGTACATGTGACCCGGTCTTCGAACGGTTGATGCGAATATTTTATTCGTTAATTCCCAGTTATTAACAAGTAAGAGCTGCGAGCTCGGTTATTTCGCTCATCGAATTATCCCATTGTGCTTAAAATTATATAATTTAAAAACTGCTCAACTATGTATATTTACGTTTCAAGGCCTTGGGCAAATTAATAGATTACGGTCAAAGAATGTCTCGCATCTAAAAGGTTTCATTCATTTTTCTTCGATGACTTACAGATAATAGATTCTTTTCCCTCGTGTTTGATTAAGATCTTAAAAGCTTAGTTGGACATTATTTTTTCCTTCTTCTTCATCTTCATCTTCATCTTCATCTTCATCTTCATCTTCATGTTCATGTTCATCTGTAACAAACGAAACAAACGACATGCGAATCCAAATTATAAAATGTCAAAAAAAAGCAGTAATTGTTTATTGCAAAACTAGTAAATCGTTCCTGCTGTTTTAATGGTTGCTCATAAAGTTCCAATAAATAACGATCCAACATTGTAAGACGCAGATAATCTCCGCGTCGAAAAAGTCTCGGTGCAATTGTTTTAACGAGGTTTAAAAGAGAGAGATGAAATTTTTATATTGAGTCGATAATCGCGGATAGCTACGGGCTTGATTGTTTATTTAATTTCATAAAAGTGTTGACTTTGCATCTAAATTTTTTGTTCGTTGAACATTTGCATGCAGCTACCGGTTAGATGTGTAGTGCCTGAAAGATATATGCTATATGCGCTTCATTCTCGTAGCACACTTTCATGACCTTCAAGAACAGCAAACAAACAAAAATTTTTTATTTAACCAACTTCGATATTGCTTATTCAACGGTCCACTAACGCGCGAATGTCATTAAATTGCAAACAAGCATCTCCGAATGATATTTCAAATTAAATCTGTGCTTTTAAAACACGGAATAAAATTCTCTGGTGTAAGTGTTTTGTGCGTGTTCTAAAATAAAAATCTAGTCAGGGAAAATTGTTTTTCCATAATTGTATCGCCGGACTTTTGTCGAGCCGTTCAACGCTTCTTATTTCCGCAACGAATCCTCGGATTCCGAAGATTCCGAAGATTCCGAAGATTCAAGGTATTATAGCGCCGCAGAGGTAATTAAAGTACACGTGCGTTCGATCGATAAAAACTTTCTCTATAAAAGGTGACGTTTTTTGATAATTTTGTGGCTACTTTCCTTAACGTGCAAGGTACTCCTTGTACGTGTAACAGCGCCTGTTTTCGTGTAAAATCTCACTTTCATTTCGGTGAATGCAACGACGAAGACCCACGAGCAATAAAGACATAATGCCTTTTCAAAATACTCGAGTTAACCTACTTAAGAGTAAAAATTCCTGCATCGAATCTATTTGATCATCGACTCCATTTGAAAATATAAAGGGTGCCATTAAAAGTAAGATTAATAGCTCTCGAAAGGAGAATCTCCAGCCATCGATCCCTACTTTCTTTCTTTGTCTCGCTTCGAACTTCCAACTCCAGATCATCGAAGTATCTTAGCTTAGCATACGCAACTCTAATTCCATACTCGCACAGTTTGAGGCATAGTTCGCTGATTAGAATTGAGGCTAAAGCGAACGAGAAGGTTGACAGCGACATATCGAGCGAGAGCGCGTGCGTGTAATATAATTAAAATTCTGAACACGTTTATGCATAACTCTTCGTACTCTACGTATGATTCCACGTCTCCGTCCACGTCTCTGTCCTTTTATCCGATAATTTTCATTTTGTTGTCTTCTGTGGTACACCTCAAAGCTATAAAAAACGAGGAAGATTCGTCGTTGATGTAATGTCACTTGCTCGGTTATTGTCCACCTGTACGGACGTAGGCAGGTAATTTGCAGTGCAAAAAAATGATTCCCTCTTTTCGCTAGACTCGGATTACGTAGAAAGCAGGTTCTTTTTTTATTGAAATTATAGATGAAAATACGTATTTTTCTCGTCCGATTACAATATTCGGCGGATCCGAAGATTAATTAAGAATCATTGGCATCGGTTTCAGCTCTCGATAATAAAGTGCATTACGATGCAATACGAGGAATTTTCAAATAGAAATATTTTTAGGCGAAAAAACCTTTCGAGCCAATGCGAATATTTCGATAACACCACCCGTGTCATATCGGAAATTGCGCAAGAAAAGAAGAAAATCGGCGATCGGTAGCTTCTTCTTGCCTACAGTTCTCGAATTGTTCGATAGCACTTTTTTCTGCGAATGCGTACGCGTAACACTTGGCCTTTATTATTTTTTTTCCTCAAAAATTTACAAATGTATTGAACGATTTCTCGAAAGTGGTCCATTGAATTCGTAGCTCGATTATTTTCGAGAAAATAAGCGCCTCTTGTGATTAAACTCGTTTTAATTAAAGATTTTTATGACGTTAAGAGACGATGTTTTCAATTCAAAAGAGTTTCATTCGGACATTTTATCCAAGAATAATACCTTTGCAGAAAAACTACTTTACGCAAGCGGATTAAAAAATTTCCAACAAAGTCTTAGAAAAAAGTTTACCCGGAAGCGGAGATATTTTAAAGCTCCTTATTTTTTAAATAACTTGAATTTTTATGATTCGATTGTGTAACCATGCTTATCGTTAAGTATTTATATTTATTTACCTTAGATTTTTCTAAAAATAACCTCAGCAATCGTACGAATTACAGGAATTCTTATTGGACGTGGAAAGTCGAATGAAGCATATCAGCATATCCGCTGATGTGCTTCATGTTAAAAATTAAAATGTAACGTTCTCGATTTGAATTCCTAATCAATAGCCTAATCAATAATTGTCATTACAATTCGATATAAATTAATGCTTAGTTAACTCGTTAACTCGTCGGGAGCTCGTGGAAAAGCTAAGAATCAGGTGCCTTTTTCGCATCTATAAATCTTGGCTATAATCAGAGAACAACATTGTTCTTAAGTTCTTAAGGAAGAAGTCATTCACTTGGTGTAGTTTCCTAATAAAAGGAAGTTTCGCTGTAATATGCAGAATACGTTGCGTTAGCTCGCAACCATTTTTACTGCGCGATAAAAGACAGGTAATTAATTCGGCTTAAGAAAATAAGTAATTTCTTTTGAAAAGTGGAAACTCGCCATACGAAACACCGATCGTATAACACGAGTTTACTCGAAGAAATCGCTTTTACCCGTAATCATAAGATTCGCGTATAAGAAATTTGCCTTCCATTGCGTAAATTCCACTCGGTAAACGCGGTAGTCAAATACTACAAATCAATTGTTATACCGTAACAACGACTTATTCGTGTAATACGATTACGTGAGGCGAACGCATGAAAATGTAGTAAACGAAAGTTTTACATACGACAGAAAATAATTGAACGGTCTACTACTCGTAAAGCGCGATCGCAATGATTCGGTCTACGCAAGTTGTCAAAATTGCTATTTCGATATTGATTTCGTACTTGTAACTTTCATGACGCGTGCGCACAAGCAGAGCGATATAAATAGATAAATTAAATGTTTGCCCGTAGATTAAGGTTACGCCGTATTTTTCGGTAGGAACAAGTAGTATAAATTACTTGCACTGGTGATTCTTACGTACACCGCGTAAAAAATCATCGAGGTAGACCACTTATAGCTAAAGAAAATTAATTTTAACATTCTGCGTGTTATTATAGATACATAATTACAATCTATCATTCTAAAAATACACAAGTACATAAAACAAGCCTGCCTCTTTGTTTATAAACTATTAAAAAAAAGTTTCCTCTGCATTTGAACGTAAATACACATTTTCTTCGGACATTTCAAGCAGTTGTGTATCGAAAACATCATTTAACACAAGAATGCTTATATCTTGTCTCGATTACCTTCAAATTTTGGCAACCGAGGATAAAACGAGTCTAAATGACGCATTAACATAGGAAGAAAATATACTATAACCAGTTACGAGGAATATATTTATTACAACTTGCTCACTGATGCCCGAAAATTTAAATTAAACGAAATGTATCGACATTATTCATTTTTATTACAAATTTTTACCAAGAAGTGATCACTGATAAAAGCTTTTTTTCTCATACTATTTATCATTGTAAAAATCCATGTATTTTCCAGTACGCAACTCGAATTCGAAACTTCATAGTCCCGCTTTTTTCTACTTGCGTTGTACTTTATTTTTACTTTCAAGCAAATTCAAAAAATGATCCTGAAATTCCCGTTTATAAAAGTGCCGACACACGCCGCTTCCTTAAACACATCTCGACAAATATTATAAATGAATAAAACTCCGACACCAATGATATACCTCAATTATTTTTATTTTCTGCTTTGACTAATTATTCCTTAACTTACTGCATAAATGAACGTGGAGTCTCATTAATTAGCTTGCACGACAATTTATTTTCACTTTGTTCAATAACAACGAGTTTTCTATAGAAATATGACATATTATCGATGATATATCGATAATAACCTCAACAAAGACAACCGTTTTGTGATGTGATATCCCGCGCAACTAGATACGCGTAGTTTCATACGCGTAAGTGAAAAAAAAAACAACAACAACAACTCAAATAAGCCCAAAGTACATGGGCAATCAGTAACAGAACACGTTGACCTACTTTGTAATTTACTAAAACACTTTACTTTACCTAACAAAGACTACCACTGTGGAAAAATATTTGACGAGGGGGTTCGATGAGGGGGTCGATCCGTTTTAGCAAGAGAACATTTAAAACGCACTTGTCCAAGATTCGTAAATTCCAGTTTACGGCGTGTCGTTAAACAAACATTGATCACGTAATTCCAGTGATCTTAACCAAGTACTTTTCAACTTTCTCCGCGAGTGAGTGGATTACGTTTTTATCGGTACTACAATTTCTGCCCTACGCAATAGCGAAGATGCGAGCGATCTTGTTCGAATGAAAAACAAAAACCTGAGGTCGATTTCGCTATAGATACAGCAAAATGAGTAACAGTGGGGGAATTCCACCGATCGCCAGATGAAGAAAGCTGCAATCAGCCGCTTGATACGGAGAAAGGTGGTAGGGGCCGGGGCGAGGGGGCAGAGGAGGAGGAGGAGGAGGAGGAGGAGGAGGCCGATTCAGGAGGAATCAGCGTTGCGCGCGAGAACGGCGGCGAGTCATTCGACGGCACCGAGAGTCTCAGTCTCGCGGTAGGACTCGGACAGGTCGTACTATTAACGCAAGAGGATCGACGCGTGGATCGTCTTCCACACGCGCGCGCTCGCGTTGGAAAAAAAAACCGATACATATTCATACCGATCGCCGCCGATTATCCTCTCTTTCTCCTTCTCCTTCTCACTCTCTCTCTCTCTCTCTCTCTCTCTCTCTCTCTCTATCCCCCTCTCCCTCTCTCTTCTTCGTACGCCTGTTTCTCGCCTACCTACCCCCAATCCAAGGTTTGAGGTTTAAGTGCACAGTGCGTATCGTAAAGATTAGCTCGAAAAAGAAGAGAGAAAGAACAGGAGTATTCGAGGAAAAGGTGCGCGAGAAAGAATCGAGGATTATGTGAGAGATCTGAAAGAGAAAGACTGGTCGTTTATATTTCAACGAAGGGGAGGCTGATGAGCTCCAGTGCAGTAGTTATTCCGGAGGAGATTAAAGCGCAGGGGAACAACTTGCGCGAGGAAGAGAGAACAAAGGAGAGTTGTAGCGCGTTGTCTTACACCACGCGCCGCTAACCACTTGGAACTTGGATTTTTACGATACAACTTTGAGCACAACGCGGCTATCGCTGGAGGTACGATTTTTTGGTGATCTTTTTTTCTGCGCGTTTGAGCATTTCCTGGAAATCCCGAGTGCTTTGGTGTAGCGGCCTTAGCAATTTTCTCCTTTAAGTAGCAAACGCAGCGGAATACTTCTTGCGAAATAAAGTCCCTTTAATGGACGTGGTGAGCTGATACACATGTGTGTGCAATGCTACTACTACTGCTACTACGTAATGCTTTCTTTCGGATCATCCGCGTACATTTTCTATCGTAAAATCATATTACAGAACAACCCATCCAAGCTCAAGTGGTTGTGGAATTTTGTTTTTTTCAAACGCAATTACTTTCGATTTTCATTGGGTGAACTTAAATGTTAATTCATGGAATTAGATTAGAAATGCAGAGCGAAAAAAGTAAATACGTCGTAGTTTACGTTCGCACGAACGAGACAAGTGGTCGTTAACTCGTGATACAAATTTTATTACCAACGCCCAATTTTTGTACATTAAAGTAACCGACAAATCTAATGGTTTAATTTGTATGAAAGTTTGCGAACCATCATCGATAATATATATCTGCAGTTTACTCTACATATCCGATTCGCAGCCTGATCTCGCGTTATGGATAATTTTCTTAAAATGACGTCACACCCTAATTAAAATTACCACTTCGAGCTGTAACTAATAAATAAATAAAAATAATATCCAGATTGAAGGCACCCATTGGTAAAAATATTAGCCATATTTAAAAAATTTTTCATTACGTGTCCTGCGAGTGTAAATCCCCTCGCAATAGTTTCCAGTGTATCTGGAGAAGTGACGTAGATAGTGACGGGATTCGTAGACACTCGCACACGTTGATCACGTAATATGGTTTTCTAATAGACTTTCGGCTGCGTGTGCCTCTATGTGTGTCTATACGTGTACTAAGGTGAAATTAATCTCTTGTATTTATTTTATAAGATGTAATAATGCTGATTTACATAAAAGATACTCTTGACGTTTGTATTGGTCTTACCGATGATTTTTCGCCGCTAGTAACTCCAACGTCGGAGTAGATGATGTTACAATACTAGGAGTGATTTCAAGAATTTGAGTCTGAGCAGCAGTTACGCCGAGAAAACTTTAACGCGCGAGAACTATTAAAAGTTGTTTCTAATGTGTGTGTGTGTGTGTGTGTGTGTGTGTGTGTGTGTGTGTGTGTGTGTTTTTTTTTGTTTTTGAGTTCTTGAAGTAGAGTTGTTGATGATCATTTTTTAGTTAGAAGATTGAAAAATCAGCGCAAGAATATCGGGAACTTAAAATATCACGTTGCACTTACAGCCATCGAATAAAGAGAAGACCATCTCATTTGTGAATTTCTTGAGAATTAAACTTTCTTGCAAAGATATTTCATAAGTATTATAATTCATTCGTAGATCCTAGCAAAACTTTCTCTCTTTCGTAAATAATTGTTAATTTTTCTAGTGCTTTTGTAAGTGCTCGTGTATTCTTAACGTATTTCTTTTAAATGTAGAAAAATTGTACGAATTCTTGTAGGAAATTCGATGCTCTTATTAATTGAATCGAGCATTTTAAGAATAAGGAGGTTGTAGTCGTGTGTGTGAGAAATATTAAAAACGAGTTTCGACGTTTTTATAATTGCAGGTACTACACGTGCAAGAGTTATTTATACGGGAGGGTGTACAATTTAATGTAAATTAACTAGACGCGAATAGAAAAAAGAATTGGAAATGATGGAAAACCGTGGAAAAATTATTTCCTAAATAAACGAAAAAGTATTAGCGAGTGTGTGCACAATTTCACGATTTACATCACGCAATTGAACTCAATTAAACTTAATAAATTAACATTTGAATTACATTTCATTCTTCTGATTAAAACTTGACAGGTCTGTCGAAGTAAGAGTAATTTTTAGATTTTTTTTTTTTCACAGTTAATAACTATGCAATAGATTGTAACAATATTAATACGTTAAGCACTAATTCTTGTAAACCAGAATTAAGGTAATTATCATACAATTTCCAATACTCTTCTAATAATGTCGATAATAACGAATTTTATGACGAATTAAAACTATCTTCGATCAAGCGATACTTGATCTTTAATCTTCAATTGCTTGATCCGAAGTTTCGATGTTATTCTTAACGCGTTGTCAATTTATTTTAATTCAGATATTATTCCGAGCTTGAATATAAATTGAGTACAACGCGTTTAATATTGCCATTCGATATTCCATGTACTTTTTAACTATAGATGCTGGTAGACATTGAACTATAGGTAAATATTAGGGGGTTTCATGATACAATGTTTTTTCAATTATAAGGCAACTTCAAGCAAACGAAATCGAATTTGAAATACGACAAATACGCGACACATGTCTACACGGCTACGTAATTTGGATTCGATATTTTATCATAGTTATTATTTTGTTATATTAATCTATCGAAACGTTTATTTAGAAAAGAAATTATAAACGGACGCGCGCGTGTGCGTGTTGTATATTTTTTGAACGTAAGCAACGTTCTCGAGTGCATAATCTGCGGTTTCTTTTTATCTATCGAGGTGTATCTTACGTAGATTTTTTTCGTAATAATAATATCTATTTACTGCTCAATATCAAATCATCCTAATACCGAATCGAAATCAGAGTTTTATCCAAATTCTTCGCTATACAATTTCCAATGTTTTTTATGGTTGAGGATTAAATTTCTATGCAAAAGTAATCGGTATTTTCACGTGTAAAATCATTCGAAGAAAAAGTTATTGGCGCTAATTTCATTCTTTTTGGATATGTGCATAAATGTGAATACATAGGGCATACGCGTGAAAATGCCGATTATTTTCAAACAAAGTTGAAAAAATTAACACTGGAGTCAATGTACGATAAATTTTACAAATTAATATAACGTACGAGAGTTTATCGATTATTAAAAATATCAATTGGTGTACAATTATTTATACTCTCATCGAGGCCATAAAAATATATTACCAAGAATTACGTTCCAATGAACTTTTGATAAACGCGCGTATGAACGTGTGTGCCATGAATTTATGCGTAGGCGAACGACGTTATACAAACTTAGGAATGTTTTATTTTTTATCAGAACTTGGAAACTAAATGTACATTATGTCAGTTGCATTTATAAAATACATTGAAATTTTGTTGTGCATCGATAGAATTGATGCCTGATATTGATATCTTAAATGCGTATGAAGTAATTAAATATTTTACAATGTTTAATTACATTACAATGGAACTTTAATTATAAATATCAACATAAACTAAACAAATTAATGTTTGCTTCTTTTGAAAGAAATGAATGTAGTATTGTTTAAATTGAAACAAAATGCATACTAATTAAATCTGCGCGATACAATGGTAGTTCTCATGAGCAGTCGTCGATTCTTATTCCTTCTAGGGAAAATTTCTAGGAATTCATTAATTTACCGAGCTATCGTAACTCGATAAAAACACAAAATTTCATTAAAAGCGACGAAAAAATTGGAACGTTTCTTCTTAAAACACAAGTAGGACGTATATACATCTGTCTAAAAAGCTTAAAAAAAACTTCTAGCCTTAATTTTTAATGATTATGAAATTTATAATACAAACAATAAAACACGCAACAGCTAGAGAAGAATCTTAGAACGACATAAATTAAGTTTGACGATGTATTTCTACAAGCGAATTTAATTGGCGTACAACACTAATGACCTCAAAACCAACTAAAAAGTCTAGCAAAAGGGAGGAATGCATTCTGAAACTCATGAAATCTGAAAATTTGAACATTCAATTAATTGTTTCATTACCGTTTATCTTTCTGGGGTAAGAACTTTTATGCGCGTAAATTTATCCAGATACAGCATTTCAATACGTGACTTGATAAAATTACTTCCGCCAAAGAATATCAACATTCGATATTGGTGAGTCTCATTCTTTGTCCATATCCTTCTCTCTTTCTCACTATCTCTATCTCCCCCTCGAATTCTCAAGAATTTATCTTAAACACTCTTTCCTTCTCCGAAATTTATTGCTGAGAGTTATAAATTATCTTTTTATAATAGTAAACAACCTGCAGTCGTTAATAAGCAAATATCATAAGAAAGTTTTTTCTTTTTTATACTTCGAAATAATAATGTAATCAGGTTTTCTAATTTATTCTGACAATTTTTTTTTGTTGGTTTACGAATAATTCACAGACAAAATTTACTTTCAAATTTTTTTTGCTATTGAATAATAGATAACCATCCAAGTACATATTACATCAAAAGTAAATTTATACTTTGAGATTTATTAATAAAAACAGTGGTTGATTTAATAATCATTTCTGACATCATGTATATCGTTTCATTATCATTTCAAATAAGAAATATATTACACTCACCTATAACAATTAAAGATTTAGTCAGCAATATATTTATTCTACGTATTTAATTTAATTGATTAACTTTTAAAATAAATATTCATTCAATTATTTAAGTAGTAGTAAATGCGAAATAAAAAAAAACCTCGTAAAAATAACGAATATTCTAATGACAAAGAAATACACTGAACAGCTGAACTTAAGTTTTTATAGCTTGCATTAATAACACTTTTCTCCAAAAATAATAAGTAAATTCTAAATCAGCATAACGACGCGGTAAGTCTATTAAGAGCATTTGTATTTTGCTTAGAAAATTTGAATTACAATATTGATAAGTATATATTTAATACGATACGTTAATCTACTTAATGCACTTTTTTGTAGGTAATTTTATTAAAAAGGTAAACAGTTACATTACTAAATCTTGAGTTAATATTTTACCAGGAATAAGCGAAACTAATAATTATGCACAGCTTTATTCCATTCCATTAAACTTTTATTGCTACGAAAACATCTTGATTAGTTAATTATAATGTCTGTGCCTTAGATAGCGCACAAACAATAATTAACAGTATTACTATAATATACGTATATAAAACACATATAAAATTTACACATTTAATGAGCTCCTACCTAATAACAATGAATTCAGTTATCTATCTAATAAAGATCGAGCTGAGATTGCCGGCATATTCCAGATGTTTAACAGAAGGTACTCCACTGATTTTTATTTCAACAGCTTTCGATGCTCCATCGGCCAACTTATCGCGAATTGTAGGCTCTCGACATTAAAGCTATTTGCTTTTTTCTATTACGAATGCGAGAGTACATCCGGCAACCTTTCGTATCTCAAGATTGCTCGGGATCTTTCTTCTCGATTTATTTATTCAACATATCCACCTTGTTAAAAGGGATTTTCCACTGTTCAGGACTTAGCGCTTAGATTCTGGCAATCGTCGTTAACCAGCAGATTCACTTTGCCACTTCTGTAAGTCTTCTGATAGTTAAGTATGCATGATAAATTGACTGAATTCTGTCTGACCGAATTGTCCAGTTCCTTCTTACAGCTCATCACTTTACAGAAGTATACCTTGCATCTTACCCAATAGTCCGATCAGGTAGTAATGGACACTCACCTTATATCTCTGAACAGTATTGAGTTTAATACACTCCACATAGGCTCTAATCTCCACTTAAAATGTGGTGGCGCTGTTTAATTTAAGAGACTGTTCATTTACAGAATTTTATTCCTATTATTTACAATAGACTCTTTTAACAAGACCTTCAGGGTCTCAATAAGTTACCAATATTGTTACCTATAAGTTACCAAATTTTGGCATCCATTTCCAACATGCTTTTACATCAATTAATTCTTTTCCGATTTCTTTTGTGCACATTTGCTGCACTATTGCCTCCTTGTAAGAAAAGTGATTCAATTATGATCTAATATAGAGACCTTGGTTAAAAATTATCCAGTTCTAAATCTTCTTCTGAACCCCTTTCGTTTTGTCTAGTAGCGTTTATAAGGGTAGATTTGTTACCCATATTTCGAATGTACTTAGTCGAGGTTAAGTATTGAAGAAGTTTCTTATATCCGACTCTCTTGGGTTAATGTTGAAAGCATCCTAAATCACGTTTCATAAGTGGTAATTTAAGCGTACAAGAGGTTGTGCCCTCAGAGTTTATTACCTTACTTTATCAGTGCAATTTTCGTGGCAATGTACGTACTTTGTTCATGTTCACTCCCAACGTGTGTTTAGCTTTCTGGGATTTTATGGTTCGTAAAGCCATTTAAGAAGACGTCTATTTGAGATAAAATTTATCCTAAAATTATTCCTGTCTGATCCACGATAGATCTAATATTATAGACCTACAGTCTAAATCCAGCTATTTCTTTGGTATATTTTCATTAGGATCGGCGAGCAAACTAAATCTAGTTACCATTTGTAAGCCATTTGGTGCTACCCGATCTCTAGTGTATTAATACAGTTAATGTCGTTACCTTATTCCATTCTTTCCTATTTATAACCTGATTTATTTAGTGAAAGATTGTGTATACATGTTTCATTCTGAATATGCGTGTGTTCACGCATGCAAGTGTGCGTTTGCTGTGCGACTCATCTGATGAATTCATAAATTCGCCAATCCTGGCAGCAGTCTTCCCATTTATCCAGGCCGGCGTAACAATTAATCGTGACACCTTTGCACGAGAAGACCTCAGAATAAAGCCCTGATCCAAGATTTCAACATCAGAGCCCTACAAAGTTTCAATGCGTTTGATGGCATTTCATGCCTTTGAGGTGGGCATTAACGCAATCGATATTCACGCATCCTAATTGACTTGATTGACTTGCTAAGCTGACAGGAACTCCCATATACCCAAGATCCTCTGGTAATAAGTAATTTACATTAAAACTTCAATTAATTACTTTGACAGATATTTGAATGATTACAGAAAGATCGTGTCACCTGATAATCGATAGTGTCGCTTCAAAATTTATACTATAAATGTTAAGCAAAAATTAATGTGAACCGTGAATAATTGCGAAAACTAGTGTTATAGTATGGAAAAATTTTGTAGAAGTTAATTTTTAATGTTACTGCTAGAAATCATAAAACCGCTGAAAACTTCACAGTGGACTAAAGTGAAGTTTTAAGAAAATTATGAAACCACCATTTCTAATGTTATACGCTTAACGCGTGTCATACATTCAAATAAACTATTATCTTATTTATCATACTTGACTCGTGCATTCAGCGTTTTATTTTGTAAATGAAAAGTAATTTATCTAGAAATAGAAGTTCGATTATTTCCTATATACCTGTGCAAATCGTGCAACTAAATGTTTTAATTGGTGCAGTGAATGTACAGAATAAGATACACCTTAGCTGGTATACACGTACAAAATAATGATATTTCGCAAGTTTCCGTTTATACGCGCTTGTCGCCGTATTAAAAAAAAAAGTAATATACGCGACAAATAAATACATCGACGTATCTCCCAGAAAACGTACATATGTCTGAGGATTTTCGCGAAACCACCCAAGAGAGGTTCGAGTCCATCGGCAATTTGTACTTTCACCTGCGGGACAGGTACATCCATATACTTTTCCGTATATCCCGTCCGGAGTAATATGGCTGACGACGAAATCATAATCAGCCAACTATATGTGGAGAATTTTTCTCTTCGTTGAAAAATTCATGCTCGCCTATTGTTTTATAGGCTGTTACCACACTAAATGTGTATGCACTGTGTAAAATGTGTGATTTTTTTGTTTCATTAAGGAAAGAATGACGAAGTCGAAAGTTATCGTCGGTAATTAACGTTATGACGCTGGCTAAAGAATAGGAAAAGTGATTTTTCTTGTCCGACTAAGGTTAACAAGGATGGATGATAGAGCTCTTTTTTAATGACCCTCTAATCATAATTTTCAATATCTTATTAGCGATCTTGATAATGTATCATAAGTGTTACAATGTAGAAATGGTAAATTAATTGCCGTGTACATCGATTAAAATGTTCATTCGTATATGTAATCATTTGAAAACTACTTTCAAATTAAAAAAGCCTAAAATAAATATAACCGTTTAAACAGTTTTGACTGTTCGTCTGGATTAAGTAGGATGTCAGGAAGGAGGAACGTAATTCTAAGGACTAAAAAGATCAGTAAAATGTAATCGCTAAAAAATTTGTCATCGCATGGCTCCACGAATTTTATCACACGCTCGTAAAAGCTTCGAGTTAGCTGACCAATAAAAAGAGACGTGCAACGCTCGAAATTTTAACAGAACGAAACACAATAGGACACGACAACAAAACAAATAACTCTCGTAATACAGTACGTTTGCAAAAGAAGATGGTTCGTCTGAAATTGTCCATTATTCGTCTGATGCGGACGTTAATTAAAAGAAAAAGACGCACAATGCAAACTTGTAGTTACGTTGAAGAAATGTTGCCTCTGAATATCCGTTAATCTACTTCGTTCGATAGAACTGATAAACAAAGGTCTTCAAGCCATAAATTCGATGACATAATTTGCCGCACCGAGCGCCACGAACTTAGGTTGCAACGCTCCGAGATTGCATCGGAATCGAATTATATAAGACAAAATTATGAAAAGCGAGGAGAGAAGAAAATGCGAAGTCGAGTTGAATTTCGTCAATGGCAAAGAAGAAAAAAGTAACGAAAGACGAACGTCGAGAATTCGATCCGTTCCGCGCGCGTAACAAATACCGCGGTTTATTAGGCATCCGAGATCGATTCCTCGTCCCACTCCCGAGCATCGGAGTGACTTCCTTTTTCAAGCCGATGGTACTCAGTGACTGAAGCAGTCAGTGACACTCGGTGACCGCGCGAGCCTGTACTCGACATCTAGATATGAAAAAGTACGCCAGGAGAGAGAGAGAGAGAGAGAGAGAGAGAACGAGGAACGAATGTACTTTCTAGGCGCACAGTGGACAAAGAAAATGTAAGTTACGAGTGATACCTGCTGTAATGTGGCAACGACTCGTTAGCTTCTTCCTTTCTTCGTGCGAGATGAAGGATAGGAAAGTGGAAGCCCCGATGAGAAGTAGGATACGCGCGAGAAACCATCGATTCGTTTAATTAGGACCTTCGATTAAATTTTGATGACGAACTAACCTGTAAGCTTCCTGCTTCCTGCTTCCTTCTCCACTTTTCTAGAAAAAATTTCTTAACGAATATTTTGTTATTTTATTACAACTTTCCAAACTTATTATCAAATGGCGTTATAATCGAACACTCAGAGCATTCGAGGTTGTAATCCATTTCTTCCCTGCCAATTACATGCCAAATGCATAAGAACAGCAAGGAAAATTTGAGGTTACGCGTTATTAAGGAATTACAAGGGATATTCAACAGACTACTCGTTTAGCTATAGAAAAATTGAAAAATGTTTTGTTTCTTAATTACACGTGATTGTAAGGTTTGCTCTTGCTTGTTTATGAAGATGATCGATTAGCGAGGATAATCGTAAAATTTCAAAGACACGCGTCAAAGTCGTAGACACAAGTCCCCAGTCCCAAATAAACCATAAATATTAATACTCTTATTGTTTACTGGCAGATTTAAAAGTTGTAAAAGTTAATTATCTTAAGTTATCCATTTCTGGTCATTAAATTACGTCTAATTTAAATTAATTTTGCATTTCAGTTCATTGGAAAATTTAAGATCAAACTGATAATTACGTACGTATTTCTAAGTGCTCGACGTTACAGTAGGCACGCGCGCGCGCGCACACGCGCACACACGTATATACGAAAATACGTCACGTTAAACGATAAATTACAGTACATACATTGACGTGCGTAGATTCAGTCATAAAGTGTAAGAATACTTTCTACTCTCCAATTATAAAGCATGCGTTGCGGTTTGCGAACGTACAAGGGTAGTAACTGTCGCGTAACAAGTCAGTGGCTTTCTCAAGATACCATTACGATAAAGAGGAGACATCTGAAAGACTCGGAAAAGACTCGGAAAAGACTCGGAAAAGACGCTGCTTTTCATGTACAATTGAAACCCACCTGCTTTATAGACAGGCAGCGGCAAGTGTCGCAAATGGCGATACGAACAGTTGCTGAATTATAAAATCAACAATGGAGTCCCGATATTTATTCAACAACCTTTCACGAGCCCCGTTAAACAGATTTTCACGTCTCTGCCTTTTGTGCATCCGCTCAACACCTTCCTTTATTTGCACAGTTATCTTAATGTTACGAAGATGAACGCTCGCTCGATCGCATCCTGGCCTTCCTCCTAAGGCCTAACGTCCTTCGCGGCTCGAGATGAACATTAATAATTCGAGTTGGTTGAAGAAAGCCAAACGTCGATCCCTTTTTACATAAATCTCCCACTCCACGCTCGTTTATATACGATATTTGCGAAATTATCAGCTCGATCGCTGAGCGAGCGTTTGGAATTAATTTTGAAAAATCGAGTCACAATAAAGTGTCCGCGGGTCAAGTCCTCGATCGATCTTCGGTGTTTTTTTATCGAGCAAACGCTTACGTAAACTCGCGTATATTTCATACGCTTCTTCTTCTTATCCTTCTAATCGCCACGTCCATCATCATGACGAATACGAAATGGCACGGTATCTTCACCGGAAGTTCAACCGATCCTTCGATCAATCTTACGGACAATAATAAGGTAATGCGTTTATGATAGAACTGCAGTGACGAGTCAACTCGCAGTCAATTAGTCGCATGCTAATGCGTTTATCCATCCGCTGACCTTGTCTTTGAATTAACAGGCGTCGGCTTACCAAACGCACCCAGCCAAAGCCGCACACGGAGAGAGACCGCGTCACGCCCCTGCACCCCAACAACTACAAAGGCTCTTCTACATCCGTGTAGGTAGACGGACACGCGCTCTTAGCTGCCCGATCCATTGCAATCTAGTGCGTAGTAGAAAGCGACGACACCTAGTGCGTTCCGGCTACGCGTCGTCCGCGTCAGTGCAGCTTCGGAGCTCGAGCGCGAGTTTTCCCGGAGCCCCAATTCTGCCGTGCAATTTCCTTCGGAATATTTGAGTTTGAGAGTGGGTGTGAGACGGAGAGAGGGATTGTATTCGAAGTGATAATGACACGCTTACGTAGACCGCGCTTTGTGGTTGGATTTGTGCAAGAAAAGTGAAGGTGAATTATTAAGGGGATGTAGGCAGAGTTGCGGCAAAAGTAGGTTAAACGAAGAACGTTACTCTTCGTATGATTCATAAATTCTACTTCGATTCGCGAAATAACTGCAATAGAGGGAGTAACACTCGTAACGTTATCTTTAAGGCACATCCCTTTAACGGTAATTTAAAAATTAAATTAGTTACGAAGCCTTAGCGCGCGTCATTAACAAAATATAGAAGTTGTTTAACTACCGTCACCCAACCTCTTTTAGTTAAATCCCTAGAATTATGAATCACTAGAAGTGATATTGATTTTATTCGAGTACCGAATAGAGCACGCGTGCGTGCGTGCGTGCGTGCGTGCGTGCGTGTGTGTGTTACGTATTTGGAATCGATATCTCTCTCTGCATTGTATTTCGTCGCTGTGCTTAAGATCCCTGCAAAAATAAGATGCGCAGCGTTTCATTTTGCGACATTGACGATGCAGCAATTGGTTCTGTTTCTATTCGAAAATTAACTCCGTGAATAAATGCTTAGGGACGGTATCGATGTGTTTGCGATAACGCGCGTGACTGAACCTTACACATTGAGAATAGAACGCGAGAAAAACGTGCACTTGTAATTAAACGACTTTTCAACTTTCCATCGACGAAGTAAAAAAAATCTCTAGGAGCGGGAAATAAAAGAAAGCGATAAAAAGTGTAATATAAAAAAAAATCTACCTCGCCGGAAAGGAAGCACAAGGAGAGCAAACGGTAAAAGCTCATAAATATTTCAAAATCGGTGAGCATTATACATTCACATTTCGTGCAACTAAGAAGAAAAGTACGACCAAACTCGGTGTGATCGCTCTTTTGGCGCCGTAATAAACGTTGGAATCCACTGTTTAACATAATTACGCGACCAGTGCAAAACTGCTGTTCGGCAAGAAGTTCCGAGGCTCTTTTTAACGGAATCGTCCGTATGAAAATTCTCCTTAGAAGCACAGAGACTGAGCGTCGAAGAAACAAGATCGTATTCTAGTTGTTACAGCTGCCTTGGCGAAAGGGAAAGCATGCTGGTTAAATAGAACCAGAAATAAAGAGAGAGAGAGAGAGAGAGAGAGAGAGAGAGAGAGAGAGAGACGATTTGTCTACGTTATTCACAGAGGACGTGTTTTATAGATCGGAATGTAAGATGGTATTCCAATTTAAGATAATAGTATTGTGAATGGTTGAGAAACTTTTTATTGTTTTTTTCAACGTTTAATTTGCGATTATTTTACAATTACAAGCTGCACTGAGACGAAAATATTTTTACTACTTAACAGTACCACTTAAAATCGTAGGCTAATGAACATTGATGAACATTATTTACAACTTAAGTTGGTACACGTTGACTTTTTATTCCTTCTGTTGTACGCGTTAGAAGTAAAGGTTATCCTATATTATTCTGCTTCTCAGGTACTTTGTACCCTAATTCTTTAATTGCGAAGCTTATTGAAAAATATATTTTTAGACTCTTTCTTTCACCTACACTTTTGAGAAATAAAATCTTTCAACTATCGGCATTTTTACACGGTCGTGTTTTATTAACCGATTAGCACAAACGCTAAAACTGTATTACTTCTTTTCTTCAAAACTTGGTGAGATTGAACGTTGAAATTTTGTTTTCTTCTTGAAGCTTAAGATTCGTTAGTTTAGTGTCCAATCTAGTCCATCAAATTAAACAAGTTTTAAGGTAAAAGATTAAGACTAATTGTATTTTAAGAAAAATTATTTACATTGATGGTTTCCCAAGAAAATTGATGGGTGAATATGATGCACGACTTTTATTAAGACTAATTACACTTTCCTTTCCCAGTACAATTACATAATTTACGAAGCAGATTTTTAGAAATTACCTAACTTGTTAAATTAATATAATAATAATTTATTTTTGCAGTAAAGTTGTTATAACGTTACATTGAGGAGAAAAAGCGGCTTTTGCACTGCGAAAAAGCCGCGAAAAAATGTAATTGATTAAACCGCGTTTAATCAATGCATCATTAGAATTTTACGCGTATTTTCACGATCAATTGAATATGTTGTAACCTACGTAGAAAGTGTTGTTTAATCATCTTCCTGTTGTTGGCTATTAAATTACCTTTCTTCATTTAATTAATGCGTCAAAACCCAAGAGTTAAAATTGTTATTATTTTACAAAATATAACTCTAACAGAAATAAATGGAATAATTTTATGGCTTATACGCGTGTGTTCTAGTTTTAATTTGCAAAGCTCAGTGACACGTATTATAAATATCGATTCTATTGGATACATTATTTATATATATATATATATATATATATATATGAGCGGATTTTTTATGCAATGACTAACTGTTACGATCAATCCAGTTGTATGGATGAAATTAAAATCTAATAAAGTGTATATTAAACACATTAAGATAATTAATAAGTTGATTATCAGTTAGAGAAAGAAAAACTTGGACTTTAGGTTTCCTATAAAAACGGAAATAGTGTTTGAAAACGTATAATAACGAAAGCGCATGGTGATTATTGGCATAAATTATAGTCTTTTAGTTTCGGTTATAGCAAGTAAATACCTTTCAAAGGCAATGACGTTCCTGATTCAGAAAAATGTACAATAATACTCGCTTTGGTATTTCGGTAGAAATTCTATTTTAATATCGCATAGCACACACTAAATTATTAGATAATTAAAGAAAGCATAAAATTCACAGGTAACTACGTGTACCAATCAATCAACGGTTAAGGTTTACACATGTTCGAAATATATCGTAGATTTAGTTTTTAATGACGGCCAAGGCTATGATCCCACGATTGACACCAGTCGTTTAAAACAATTGAAATTAATCAATCGACAAATGAGTGGCTTAGTGCGTGTGTTCTTTTGGTATTTTATATTATCATGTGCATAAATGTGCACAAATGTGCACGACCTGCGCCATAACCGTTAATTTTTCTCTTCCTGCACGGCGACACAAAATTACTGTCTCTCTTTATTTTTCTGCTTCTGTCTTTGTTGGTGACACCTGGAGTCGCGAAATGAAAGTACCCAAGTAACTAAAATCGATCGCCTTCTTTGTTTTTAACATCCATTTCGCTTTCATCCTGTTTGCAGTAGTACCAACTTTCGTTCGTTATTTATCATTTTTTATTGGTTGTTTTCGATATGGGTACAAGTTTCATTTTCGACTATTAAATACATTTCGTAAAAGTACGAGATTTACAAGTGCTTACAAAAGGTTATTCGGAAAAAAATTCGAGATTAAGGTAAGGAAATGTTGTGCAAATGAATAAACGGCGGTAAAAATTTCCTCTTCTTTTACATAAAGTTAAAAATTTGAAAATGGTAGAAATTCAATGCAATATCATAACGTATTATGTATCGTTAATGTAATGGATAAGAACATCTTTTGATTTAAAATTTTTTTCATTATTATTATTATTATCATTATCATTGTTATTATTATTATTATTATTGTGCGTGATATAATGTGCAGAGGAAAGTGAAATATTGAAAGTTAGAACGCAAGAAGCCAACACATTCAGTACGAAGTATTGCAGTGGTAGTATTTTGAAAATACGAAAAATATTTACAAGATACTATTAACGTATTCTTTTAATAACAAATAAACAAATCTTATCAAACTAGTAAAAGCAAAAAATTTTTTATAATAAGCAGCGATCGTAACATTTTTATTTTTATTTTATCCATCATTCCTTGTTAGGAAAGTTATAAATTATAATTTTATCCAATCGTAATATTTTGAGATCGAATCCACCTTCTTCGGAATCTAAGAATTTTATTATTTACATGCATATTACTATTGTAATGGTAATTATTTTGAACAAATTTCTAGAAAGCAAACTTTTTAACGCTTTAGAACGCGTGTGATGAAATAATAAATAATGTGCTTCTAATTTTATAAAGGTGAATAACATGGATTGTTCGGTAAAAGATTTCGTATTATCATTTATTAATAATCACACTTTGTATTGGAATTATAACTATAATTGTATTATATTACAATATTCATACGAGCAACCCGGTGATATAGATTTTTGAGAATGCGAACTTCGTCTCAAAATTGATTGAGAGAGTCGTAGACTAACTTAACCGGCTAATGACGTTGGTAAAGCTTAAATTTTTTTGTACTGTGTCGCCGAAAAGAAATAAATCTGGCACAACGTCCCGTTTGTTTCCCATCGCAGCGACGTACGACAGCTGGTCACTAGTTAAACCTTCACCGGGTCTTACTTTCATCGGACGATAAAAAGAAAACACTGGGAAAACATTAGACTGGCCCTAATAGTGTAAAAGTTCGTGAGAGGAGAAGCGAGAGACGTAAGAAGTTGGGAGCATTAAAAATTCTCTCCGACTTGATTTGCTACTTTGTACGTTTTTAGAAGAGAAAAGCTGTGTAATTCATAAAAAGTCACGAGCTTCGTTTTCTTAAAAAAAAAAAAAAAAAAAAAAAAAAAAAAAAAAAAAATTTTGAAGTTTTGGTCGTAGTACAATGCTCGTTTTGGTTAAAATGATAAAAATGTATAAATTTATAAATTTTGTACGGACCCTGATGTAATAGCTGAATAATTTACAGTAAATATTTAATCAATTTCGAGAAGTCCTTACAATGCAAGTGATATTGAAATCGCATTTAATACATTTTTTCTAACCTATACAAGATTATCCAATAAGTTTGCTGAATCCATTAAATAAAATGATAATCGGAATTTATTACACAACTTCTTTAAAAATATGCTTACGACGATTTTTATATAATTTCTTTTGAATAATTCCTTAGTCATAGGAGAGAAATTCTTGTTTAATGTCTGAATTTGATGTTTATAATATGGCCTAGTAATTTTTATTCCAGTACAAAGGCACACGAGGAAGCTTTATTTCTTTTATGACAAAAATTTACACGTAAAATAAAACAAGTTTTATTTAGAAGAAATTAAATCTCATATTTTAACACAATGTTACAAGATTTAATCGAAAAATCTTTAAAATTTATTGGTATAATGTAGGATTTCATTATTTAAATATTTTCCAATAGTAGGTTCTCTTGTGCTTAAAAAGAGTAAAATCACTTGAAAATTATAAATTATAAACAGAAATTTCAATTTGCATAAAGTCATAATTAATGCGCACTTGAGAACGTAAATTTAAAATTCCTAATAATTATCAACTTTATTATGAATGGAATATTGAATAAATAATAGTAATAAATAATAAACGCAGCCTAACATTTTCAAAGATTTTTTTTACTTTTTAGTCAATTTTAATGGTAATATAAAATTGAAAAAAAAAAAAAAAAAAAAAAAGTATTTAAACTTTTTTCCATTCATTTAATTATAAACTATTCTTTCTGTTGTAGGTAAGTCTCAGAAATCAATACTTTACTTGACCTTCCCCGCTTAGTAAGTTTATATAACGATGAATACGTAATGTTTTTAATATTTTAAGTATTAAATACCGACGTACTTAAACTTTAGATTGTATGTCGTCGGTACCGCTGCTTTTAACTCAAACTCACCGTACGAAAATTATGCCTACGTACGGGAGACAAATACGTAGACGTACAGTTTCTAAGGCGAATATTCTGCTTTGACTCAATTCAAGGATGTACGGAGTAATGCTAATCGGAAACACAAAAATTATAAAAACAAACTAACGTTCGCTCAAAGCTATATAATAACAATAATGGATATTATTAAAAGTAATATAAATGAATGTTTATTCGCACAATATGCACATACATATTTTTATTTATCCATTTAATAAATAGATAAATTTATTATAGAAAAATAGTGATTAGCAAATAAATGGAAATGTTTTCTGTTCTTTCGAATCCTTCGAAAAATGAAAGTCTTCCACTTGAACAAAGCAACAATATTCATTTACAAATGACTTACAAAGTAGAATAAAATATCTATAAAAGAACCTATTAAAATCAATTGAGCACTACTCGATCGGTAAAATAGTCCAACAGCAAACGCAAACTTTGTCTATTTAATTCACGGAAAAAATTCGCAAGCGTATCTTTTGACGTTTACGCGAATACGTTGGCAAAAGGAGTTTTTCGCGTTTGGACCACGAAAGAAAAGGTGCTTGGTCAGATTCTCCATTCCGTCGTTAAGTATATAAAATACAAAAGTGGGTCAATCGAGTGTACGTGTGAACGCGCGCGATTCGGATTGCGAATTTGTCAAAGTACAGATAGAATTCCTCGAGTGCTTACGCGCACGTGTGCATATAAATGAGCTGTAGTCACCTGTACCGATAAATTATGAAAAGCAAATTTAAAAAGGTGTCCACAAGAGCGTTGCAGTATTTCATACCTCGTTGTGTGTGTGTGTGTGTGCGTGTGTGCGCGCGCGCGCGTGTTTTTTGTCTACTTTTTCTTTTCGCATCGGTGTGTTATGGCATGCAACGCATATGTATAATAAACAAAAGGCAGTGACAGAACTTGTATATTGCGCAACAAAACTTCGTCTTTCTTGAACCAATGATCTGAATTTCTTCGGCTGCATCAGCGCATTTTTTTAATTATATTTTTCATTTGTTTTTCGATCCTACATAATACAGCAGAGTTATACTAACAGTGAACTAATAAAAGATGGTATTTATTGGTATTATCTGCAATTGGTTAATGTTATCGCATGGCGTAATAAATATCTTCGAGAAAATTGGTCGATATACCACAACTAATAAACATACGTTAATGTTACATTCTCGTGTGAACGAAAAGTGGGATAATAAATTTTGCCAAAAATATAAATTACAATAAAATCACTAACGATTAGTTGTGCTACATGTTTAAAATTCGAAATAATGCATAAGATGTCGTTATTTCAAAGAAAACTGAAATAATATCGTTATTAAAATATATTCTCGATAATTATTAGCAACAGATGTGTAATTAATTATACATATTCTAAAGTACAAAAAGTAAACTCTCGTGAAAAGGAGAAACAGTAACTTTTATTCTCATGCGAAACGTAAATTATTGTTGTTGATTTCAGTTTTGCACGTTTAACAATCCATACAATTATGCAGAACTCTGTATATGCTTTGTAAATTTAATAAATAAAATTCAATAGAAAGGAAATATTATTGAATCGTTGACTTAATACCTCAATAATATACGCATAAAAGAAATTTTTTTGTATACTGACACCAATAAATCATTACAAGATCTTTTTTCACAGAATTTAGTTTTAAATAATTACAATAAATATACATTTAGGTTTTAGATTAAGCATTTACTACGGAAAATTTATATATTATTTTTCATAGCACGATTAGCGAATAGAAGAGAATATACTAAAACCGTACCTCAATAATTTCAAATAAATTAATTAAATTGTTCTTCATTAATAAATAAAATAATAAAAAAAAAGAAAAGAAGAAAAATTGAAATGTATATAATGTTTAGTAAATGTGTTGCGTAAAGAATTCGGTGGAAAAATGCCGAAGTTTAATAATCTTATAAGTAGATAAAATACTAATGATATTCTTAATATTTGCTTGAAATTTCTTTAAACCATGAATATTGAAATATTATTACATTGCGTAAACGTCTTTTTTTTTTTTAATTAAAAAAATAAAAATGTAGCGCAAAATAATTATTATAAAACTAACGGCGTAATCAAAATATTAAACCCAATAATTTATCAAAATCACGTATATTCTTGTGTATTAGAAAAATTGGAAATAGTTAATTACACTTCTTAACGTTGAAAACGAAACGTCTCAACTAATGTATCAACATTTTTGTTGATTATCAAACTTACTTTTTAAAAGAATAGCTTGAATTATCAAAATCCTTTCTCGGCGTAAGCAAAGCAGATCTTAACTAAAAGCGACAATCAATTCTCAAAGTCCGCCAAGATTTTCCTCAAAGTATGCATAAGCATAAGAAAATGAAGAACACAGAAGAAGTATAAGGAAATTAGCACCTAATTCATATAATCGGTTAATTGTGCACGTGAGTGTTGGTCGCTGACGTGTTGCGACACGTGGAATTTAAGCGCAAAGTCTTTCGTCAATGTACGCTACAAATTTTGTAGACAACTTGTAACACTTCTGCGATTCTATAGAGAAATTACATTATTTTTCCTCCCGTAGCCAGTATTTTTTCCCTGCGCATATAATCGTATCATCAAGAAAAGATGTTCTATGAGTTTTGCGGCATCGTTCGACGCTGCGTGTAACGTGAATTTTCCTCGCGTAGCCAATTTTTATACTTTTGTATCTGTCGTTGCAGTAACATAAAAAACAGTCAATTATGAAGAACATTTCATTACATATATGATCGAAACTGAGAAGTTGTAGTATACAGGAATAAGTATAAGGAATAAAGATATGAATGTATATCTACAGCAATGGTAAGGAAATTATTTAAAAATTCAACTACAGAGTTGTGATGCTAAAATAATTAACTAAAATTATTAATATATATATATATATATATATATATATATATATATATGTATATGTATATGTATATTCATAAGTGTGCTGAATCATTATGCATTAGAAAAGAAATTTGCTTTATGTGATAATAAAGAATTTGCAATTTTTCTAAATTTTTTTACTGTTTCTGATCAATTTTTTCATTATGCAAATTAGTAATAATAATCTTGATGTGCGAATGGAAATCATTTAAAAATTCTGAAATAATACAAATGACTGAAACGCGTATTGCAAAATAAACATCAAAGAATTGATAATCTCATTGGTAATGAGAATTTTTTATGCTAATTTTCACCATATATAATAATATTAAAGATGCATTTCTTCTAATAAGTAGTTGCAGGTTAATATTACATTATTATTATAATATCTAGAATGAATAATTTTTAAGCCATTTAATTAAATAAATAATTTATTGTTTCATTAATATTTAGCCAAAGTATTCAAGGATTAACTTGATTTGATTGTCCCTGTAAAGGATTTTAAATAATATGAATATTATAACCGAGCTTATTGATTAAAATAGATGGAGGCAATTTCACTTATCATGTATTATCAACGGGTAAAAACTTGTATTTATCCAAAACGCGCGAAGGAAATGTAGAAATTTTTAGTTTTTGTCTCGATGATATCATAATGTCATATCGACATAAAAATCCTACCTCTTGTTATGACTAGTACAAATGTTGTTTCTATAAAAAAGTCACTTTAAATAAAATTAATACTTACGTATTATGTTGGGATTCTAAATAAAATAAGGCACGCACACGTGTACGTAAACACAGAAAAGATTTTTTAAACATTTTTTAGGTTTTTTTTTATACTGTAATTTACTAAAAAATCTCTAAAAGTAATATTAGTATGCTATGATGTAATAAATTATCGATAGAACGTTCGCGTTCAATCTGAAGACACAAAATCACAAAAAATTCTTTCTCTATTGCCTGGTTTGCGCTGTCTTCGCATAATTTTGATAATTGGGCCCTACTCTCGAAATATTAATTATAATTGCGGAAGAAATAAATTTTACATCAATCCGTCGTTGAAAGTGCAATTGTTTTACAAAATTGATGATCATTATCTATCGTGGAGATATTTTTAAATTGCCTTTAAATACCAAAACATAACAAAAATTATAATAAAAATGTTTCCTATTAGATAAAATTTTTTTAAAAGTAATAGATGATACGTACAGACAGGTTTTGGTAACGAAACATCTTTCTTAAAATTTCTCAATAGTCTTATACAAACCAACTTCTTTTAACGGTACTTTAATTGTTCTTATACCATTTATGCCTTCATTAAATAAGTGTAAGTTATTTATTCCTTTATCTAACCTACAAACTAACACTCAATTTTCATAGTCAATAGAAAAGCAGACTCGATTTCTTTTAATGCCCAATGCATCTCACATTTCACCGCATAGAAATTTTCTGTGTCACTGTCAATGGTTTTAAAGAAATACGAAAACTTATATTTTCTGCTTATGCAATGATTTCTGAATAAATTTCTGTTCGATTTTAACCAGGAAATGTTCTGTAGCTAAAATCTAACTTTTAGCACAAGTTAATTTGTTGATACAACTAAAGGAAAACTTGGCACGAACGTTGTAGCTTTTGTCGAATAGTTTAAACCACAATTGTTTATAACTTTTATAACTAGTAAATTTGAATTGAAAAATTTAATTCGTATTATTTGCGAAAATGTTATTTTATTGCTCACAAATTATACTACTTGTTTTATACAATAATTAACATTCTAACTCTTTTTACGTATGAAATGTTCATCATTATGAAAACGATACGAATAAAATCATTACTTTTTTCATTGTTGCTTTTTATGTTATTTGTTTATTACCGATAGTCTCCGCTTGTCCGAGTTTTTTTACGCATGACTTTATTTTATAAAACATTCATCGATAACCGAATTATTAGCAACTGTCTAATAAAATATTAAGGCTTCATTTCCAATATATAAAAAGCGTTAAATTCGAAAAATTAGGTGCGGATATCCTTATCGAATGTACAATAAAATATCAGAGTACAATTATCAGTTTTTCTTAAATATCAATAAATATTTTGTTCATAGTGTGGTAAAGCTTTGAGTATACCATCGTACGATGAAATTCTCACACCGGAATTCGCACCTCCAAGTAAAATAAGGAAAGGAAAAAAAAAAAAAAAAATGAAATTCACTCAAGCAAAATTATCGCCTCGACCTTAAGACAGACGAATGGTTCAATATTTACTTGAAACGCGTCAAACTTTTACTCCTAGGACAAAAAGTTACTGATAAATGTAGCCGTGTAAAATTGACGAGCAATAATGCGTCAGAAAATCTTTTCATCGAGTTCCTGTCCGCGAAGATTTTATTTATCGTCCTCTACTCGTTGGATTTTTCCACAATGATGACGGTGCTAATACTTAACTTTTTGCGATGACTCCATTATTCAATGCGTTACAGTATAAAGAGAAAAAGTTTCTTAAGCGTAAATAGAGCCATATGTTGTTATTTTTATTTAAATTTGTTTGAAATTCAAAAAATAAGTTACACCTTTCTTCACCATAAAGCTACGTAGTTAAGTGGACTTTTTAAGATCGACGTTTTTATCACTATTTTGCAAGATATACATAGTGATATTACACGAAAGGCAGAGTGATGGAAAGCTAATAATATTTCATTTAAATACCAATACAGTTTACGTGTCATTTAAAAGTTAATAAATTTAAAAAACCGGACAATTATTTATTGCGAAATATTATTTTAAATGCATAAATTTAACTAACAGCGCGTGTTAAAAAAATAAGCCATGAACTGACATAAAATTGGAAAATTAGGAATGATGCATTACTTAATTATTATTCGCATAAAATCAACATTATGAAATAATTCATAACAATTCTAATTAACATAACAATTCTAATGGCTTAATATTAATATTAGCTCGACGACTGAAATATCGTTTATCGGTGAAATGTTATAAAATTTCAAGTATATCGCGTACTCTTCTTTCGAGTATCTTTACATTTGATCTAGAGGGATGTTACAAAAGTAGAGTGTAAACTTTGATATTACGAATTGCTTTCAAACTTTTCTGATTGTAACACCTCCTTCATATTATAAAAAATTTTAGAATTATAAAGGAAAGACTCGATTGAGCTACGCATTTTCTGTATGAATTGAAAACTGGAATATTCAAAGTGCGAATAAAACAAAAACAACGCAATCGCTCAACCATAACTATTACTTTGGCTATCATATAAATATATTTTACAAACATGATAATATGCTTCTGAACATTTTTTCATAATTACACGCTAGGATTTTCTAGCGCAATATTATAAATATTGCTATAGTAGTCGGTCGTAAAATGTCTTACTGAGAAGAGCTCCTAATTGATTAATTAAATTTTCATTTTATATGCGCTTTCATGATGTGACAAATCAGAGTATGTGATTGTATTGCATTTAATAAATTTAATAAATCATGAGAAAAGGTAGGATAGTATAATAAACGAATTTAAGAAACCAATTTATTTTTACGAAGCTCAATCGTCAGATTTGAGTTTATCGTTTATCGTTTTAGACAACTAACCACTTCATTCGATTTCCTGAATGTCCTTAGAAATGATTGTTTCTATCGCCATAAACAAAAGAAAATCCCAGATTTAACGACTGCGCTGGGAAAAGTTCATCAATGTTCAATATAATTCCCTCGTAACAAAAAAAGGTGAGCCATTTCCGTGAATGTCTCTTTCGGTTCCGTCAAATGAAAATCGAAATTTTTATTTCTATTCGATGAAATCGCAATGCGTTTTTTCCTTCAATTTTATTCGGACTATTTGCGATAACAATGTTGTACGAAATTCGTGACTCATTTTAAAAAAGTCTTCGCTCTCTCTCTCTCTCTCTCTCTCTCTCTCTCTCTCTCTCAATTTATCTAACGTAAGAATATACGTATGTATATATATATATATATATATATATATATATATATATATATATATATATATACGTATATATATACGTTCATGAGATAATAGGTACAAAAAAATCTCGTAAAATATTTAAATTTTTTTATCGAATTAGAGGATATCGTACATTACTCGTTAAAAAAGTGAATCACAATTTATTCAATTTGTTTACCATTCGTAATTTATTTATAAGAAATTACTCAGTTATTTTCATCGTTAATGCTCACATCTTAGAATTCGTATTTTTTCGAATTAAAAATCAATAATATCTGTACAAAATTAGGTAAATGCCCAACGAACCTGGCTATTTATGATAAAAAATTAATTTTTATTCGTAGCTTTTAAAGAACTTTCTCGCTTGCACCGTATACTAATGTACATTTTTGCGCTTTGTTTTATAGTATTTTTATATACGTATTTTTCCTTCTGGGTGCTAATAAATCTCAAATTGAATATGAGTGAATTTTTAAACGTATTTAAAGGTGTAAAATTTTCTATGCCAAAACAGGATCCCGTATTTCTTTGGTGATGCGTGCGGTTATATCATATACGTAACAAAGATAATGTCACCGTAAAAAAATGTCCTTATTCAATCGCGCACAAGTAACAATAATAATAGAGATATCGAACAAGAAAACACAATCATTTTAACTCTGTCTACTTGATTATTATAAACGAATAATTGTTGTAATTGACTGGCGCAATGAAATTTCTCTAGGCTCTAAGGCTAATGAAATTGCAACCGAAGCGAACGATTTTTCCGATACTACGGTATCGGAAAAAGAACGCCTGCCTAATAATTTAAAACCTAAGTGTCCCAACCTTCCAATACTCTAAACTCTGTAAAATATTAAAATTGACAATCGACGTCATACTTAAACACTGTATTTTGAATATTCCCCCGCTCGCGCGAAACGCGTATTAATTTGTGTGCCCTCTTGACTTCCGACGAATAACGTTTGGAGTTAATTATCAAAATGCATGGCAAAGCATTTTTAAAGAAGCCACTCCTTTGGACGATGGTACGCTTTTGAAAGTGGTTTTCCATCACTAGCGCAGCTTTCAGCGGTTGGTTAATTCACGCGCTAACGAACAAGCGCATAAGAACAAAACAAAGCCTAACGCAGGCGCAAAGAAACGAAAAGTGGAAAAGATGATGCCGAGCGTTTGTCAATCCATCGTCGAGCCTCGCAACTACCGACCGGGCACATCGCGAACCCCCCCCCCCTTTATTACCGCACCCGACACCGTGTACAAAGGAAAAGCCAGCGGTTGCGAAATACCGATGCTAAGGTCGCGCGAGGGAGAGCCGAGGGAGAGCCGAGGGAGTAGTCGTGGTGATCGGTGATCCCCACAGCAGCAGGAGGACCTTGGGGACTCCGTCGAAAAATATTCGACCCTGGCCCAGATACTCTTGCAGCGTCTGTCGGCCTCGTAAACGCGTACACCGTGGGTTGTGCGCGAAATGCCGATCGTCGCAGTTTTCGGCTTGTGCAAGTCGCCGCTTGGCCAGACTGGACATCTTGCGCGACTTTTCGAATGCTAGACCACGCGAGGCTTGCGCCAGGTTCTCCCGAGTGCAACCGCGACCGATGCACCGCGTCGAGGCTTGACCCACGTACGCGCCACCAATGACGTCTTGGGTGCGCGCACCTGCATCGAACAAGAGCGGAATCGGGGATCGAACGAGGTGCCCGTGATTGCGGCTCGGGACTTGCACCGAATATCTAAGCTCGTCGGTCTAGGACGTCTAGGCTAAGACTATCAATCCAACGTTAGAGATTACGTGTTTGCGTTGATGCGACGATTTTTGCCGCGGATGCTACTCGACTTAAGAGAACCAAGCGTACGATCGAAAGACTAATCCGATTTTTTAAACAAAAGTTCAAACGGTCGCGTTAGGATGTAAATGGGTCGATCTCCAGCGAGAAATAAAGAAATGGGTGTCGCGTAATGTCGCGTGGCGTACATTGAAAAGTTCAACTAGGTCCGCTTCAACTTTTGGCAGGAATTGACATTATCTACTCTATGCGGTTGTTCGCGTTATCAAATTAATAATCGTAGATTAATTTGCCAGAAAAGATTTCATTTAATGATATTCGCCTTCGCAAGAAATAGTACTTTCTTTACGACCAAGTACCTTTACACGTATGCTGTTTTTTGCATTTCACGTTAACAATAGCTCGAGCAGCCTAGAGGGTAAAGCAGAAGCAAAATTGTGCAAAAAGAAAATTCACGACGGATGCAGGCCACCGCTTGCAACTGCGCGCATAAATTTATAGGCAATTTACCGCGAACTGATTAACGTGTTCGCGAGTTCAGGTGCAACTGTGATTGGGAAAATCCAGGCGTGTAATTGTACATCAAGTTGAGCCAAGGCAAGTCGCTGATATTTGTAAGACGCCGCGTCGTAAGTGAAAGGAAACATTTTAACAATCGTATTGCTGATTACGCGTTTCTCGGAAGCGCCATATTTCGGAGATTTCAATTTCTCCCAGTACGTTGGTCGCATTACTTTTTAAGTGACATCTTTTCGGAAATCTTCTCTCGCAATGTCCCAACGAACATTGTCAACTCACACTGGGGAGCAGAATTTTCGAAACTTGTGTATCGCGCGTAAAAGAGAGGTAAAATTGGTGCATAATGGTGCACGATAGATCGAGTAAATATTTTCGTGGTATTTGTTGCAATTGTCATCGATAATAATACATTCGCGGTCAAAACGCACGATGTTATTCAAGTTGTTATTTTAAATGAAATATACGTTTTCAAACGGAAATCCATTCTAAAGATCGAACGCCTCGAGAACAATAATTCAGATATTAAATTTAAATTGTCACGCGCGACCAATATTGAGAAAAAATTCGTTATTTTCAATGAAAAGGTAGAAAGAAAGCTAAGCACGGCTACTAAACCACACAAACTCCCAAAAACGAAGGCATATTCATATGAGAAAAAGATCAATCTTTGGTTTCTGAAAAATCAGTTGTTCAATTTGATTTTTATTACAAAGTATACGCATCGCACATACCGATAGCATCTTTAAATAATCCACACTCTGTGATGTCTGCTTATGCCAAGTTTCAAATGTGACTGATTGTGAAATGACAAATCGAATATAATAAAAAGCACCTCTTATAAATACTATATCATTCGTTGTTTTTTTTTTTTTTTTTTTTTTTTTTTTTTTTTTTTTTTTAAATTTAACTTCCAAAAATCCGACCGAAAGATGCATGAACGTATAACCGCGCGTCTTAAATAATTGATCCAATAAGTGCCTGCGATCAAAGATCAAGCGCATGATAAAACCGTATACGCACACGGAATAATAAGCGAGAAAAAAGGCAATTGATCCTGCGAGAAAATACTGAATTAATTCACGGATGAGTAATGAAGCAAATCCGATCTGTAATCGGAAACTGGTATTTTTAAGAGCTTTTTTCTCCCTGCATACGTGTAGGGAGAGAAAATGTATATGTATATATTAAAATTCTCTCGATGTTCGTCACATGCCTGGACATGAAACTTTTACTTTGTCTTCAATTATACTGAAAGCGAAATTATCGAAAGTTACGTTCGAGTTACTGAACTCCTCTCCTCCGACAAAAAAGATGTAAAATTAATTTTTGATCGATACATCCAGTTACGTTTTTCAAACTTTTTAACCGATTATTCTTATTTGCTTTTAATCGGGGAATTTTTTAAATACTCGTACTTATTCGCTCTCTCGTACGGTATATAAAATTATTTAATAAAAAATTACCCAACTTAATAAACTGTTCTCACATCTGTCGTGATTTAACAAATTGTTTATTTAAAATAATTTGAGTCACGGCGAACCAAGCACTCAGACCATCGTCGAATGTAATTATTTTTTTCGTCAAATTAACAAGCCCAATTTTGAAAATGCTTTCTTAGACAGGAATAGACATCGATAATTTTGATACGGAACAATGAAAAACTTGAATAACTGTGGTATGTTTTAATAAGAGCCCCTTTCTATACATGAATGCCAACGTCAAAGCAAAATCCGGAAGGGAAAGTTCTCACATTTCGGAATCACTTTGTATTTACTAGTTCGTCCCATTATTGTTTATAGTTATTCTGCGCTACTAAAGGAATAAGAACGGGAATAAAAAGAAAAACCATGAATATTTTATACCTCGCCATTCAAGCTAAAATGTATGCGCTCGTTTATTATTAGCTATTCAATCGTAGAAGTTGCAATAAACCACATGTTTCGATTTAAAGATAACGTAAGTTGAAGTAAAAACTGTATCACGAAGGTTTATTTGATAATCACCTGTTTTAAGTATTTTATTTGTATATTTATAATTACCAACGTAATTATAAAATTATATAAACGGTATATCGTAAGAGGCTTAAGTACATTTGAATGTAAAATAAGGATGATGGTAGCTAGGAGTATGGAAATTAATTTATCAGATATAAATGTAAATTAATAAAATGTTGACAAGAAAGGAACTATTTTACGTGTCGAAATTATTTTACGTTTCGAATTTCTCTAGAGGATACACATTTATTATACGTTACAGTATTAAAAGTATTTTATCCATAAAGTGTAGCGCTTAGTTATGCGTTTATATGGTGGTGAAATTCATCGATATCGTAGCATTTGTCATTCTATGCATGAAAACTTGCGCTTTCATATTTAGATTGTAACGCGCATATTCAGATAATTTATATATTTATATAGTAATAATTAAATCACCTAAACGCAGTAACGTAATAAAGAAGTAATTTTTGTATTCAAAATTTCCACGAGATAAAGCCACGACCTAGAATGTCCAACTAAATTCTGTAAAGTTTAAGTACATTCTAAATTGCATCGATGTAATTTACAAAATCAAGTCATTTCTACGTGATTTCGCAATATTAAAATGCCTTTGTAACAGATCGTAAACTTTTACCCATGACAATGAACGATTCCGCTCGCAGAAGTTATTTTCCCAAGACTGTTAAATCTGTTTAGCGACCTTTTGAACCATAATTATGCGTGCTTTCGTTGCTTTCCCGCTGTAAAGCTGAAACAACTGTTCCTGCGGTCGTAATTGAAGCTGCCAAAGCTTTGCGCTTCGAATCGTGTCTTCCTCGCGTGGCCATTTCAACCAAGAGTCGTTCGAGGAGAAGAGCGACATCGGCCAAAGAAACACCCACGTAACGTAACGTACAGTTACCGAGAAGCAAGACCGACGGGGATCGCTTGGCAAGATCTTGAACCAAAGGGACGAGATACAGAAGAAAATCCGGAGCGCGACCTCCGGTCAACCTCCGAAAATGTACGGGTGCGTGTGCGCCGCTGCTCACGGGTACACGCTAATGCCGCCGCGGCGTGGAGGGGATGAAAAGAGGAACGAGTGTTGCCCAACGAAAGCCAACAACCATCGACGGCGAAAAGAAAGCCGTCGTGTCCCTTGCGCAATGGTCGAGCAACGTGCGAACGAACGGACGGACTCCAGCGACCGCTGGACTGTGCAATTCCTAGACCACCACTTCCATAATCGATCGGATGTTGCATGCGAGGGTGGTATATCGAGCGAGATCCGGAGATTTGCAGTAGTTTGTAGGACCGGTTACGCTGAGCTACGTCCTTTCGACTACCAAGGATATTACCTGCCGTGCCGTCATCGGAAAATGTAACGGATTACGTAAAGCCACGGAGAGGAAATCCATGGAGATGCTGGAGGGGAAAAAAGAATGTATCTATTCATTCGAGGATCGGAGACTCAACTTTTTATGGTTTTTCGAAATGCTAATTGGATGTATCATGGACTCGATCGAGTGGAGTGTTCGAAAGGAATAATTTATTTTTCGGACTAGAGATTTCTTGTGACACTTGTATCCTCGTTGTATGAATTGTAGTACGTAAGTCGTCGTAAGTAATTTTGTCGATGATAAAAATCTAATTTCAAATTTGCAGCTTCCGAAGTATTTGTAACTGTTAAGAAGAACGTTGGCAAGCACTACCGATGATTATTTATTTGAATATAATGAATATAACCGTAAGAAATAATGATTGTCGTGCAAACCGATATTCAGTAAAATAAACCTTGTTTAATAAAATAATTTTTACTTTCTTCCAACATAAATTCTCAGCGTCCTGTACTGGATTTGAACGCATTTCTAAGATAAAAATGGACTTACGTAACGGGGAAAGAGAATAATTTAATCGCATCGATTTATAACAAACCACTATAATAATGCAATAAACAGTGTAATAATTTTTCAACGTGAGTTCTTCTTCTCGCCAAGTACGTCATTTTTTAAAACGCTCTCTTACGCATTCACGAGGATAAAAATTCAATTTTAAAGAACATTAATTGAACGCAATATATCCACTTACTTAAATTTATGCAAGCCACTAAGACAGAGCTTGTATTTCATGAAATGTAATAAAAATTATTCATAAGAAATTAGTGAAGTATCTAGCCGAACTATTAATAACGAGAAATATTTGCAATAATCGTAAAAAAGCAGTAACCAATACCGCACATTACGTAACATAATAGGTATAACTAATAAAATCATGTTGTTACTTTCATATTTACCGTTAGTAGATTTAAATACACGGTAAAAGAAAGCCTTTCGGAACTTTGTCTTAAATAAAAAAAGCGTATCACGAACGATGTATAATCACTTAAACTTTCCTTTAAATTATTTACTATTAGATACATAAACACGTTCTTTGTATTTCTCAGCTGTTTTTACATGCTAAAATAAAACGCATGCCGATGGAAGTACTTGTAATTTGTCCAAATGTTAGGCTACGTTTTAAAACCAGTCTAGGCTTAGTTGAACACGTGTACGTTTCTTATGCATTTTTATTATCAATCGCGCATTTATTATCATTCGGTGTCCAGTTAGGCAGTGTATTGATATTAAATCTACGTAAGCGTAATCGAAAGTATTGAAAATTTATGTATCAATCCAACGTAATTTCGCTTATTACATGAGCCTTAAGCAGACGCAAGACCGTTGAACTATAATTAATACGGTGAACATGTTTCAATCCAGATGTTATTTCTACTATAATATTTAAAAGCATACCTTCAACTTAATAATTTATGAAAAACAAGTTCGTTAAAGATTACCTTTTTACATTGCAATCACACTTTCGCTTCCAAGATGTACAGGAATTCTTAAGAACCTACGTAAAAATTACATAATTTGTAGCGGATGCCTAGGAAAAAAATGCTCTATACCGAGTATTGAAGAACCAACGCCCCCATCGAAACCTCAAAATGACATGTCACCCTTTTGATTTCGTTGCAGCGACGGCGGGGCAACGGGCACAGCTGACTCGAAAAACTTCAACAGCTTAGGAGGCGTCACGATGATGCAGTCAACCCCAGAGACAGAAACAACGGGCCCGATGACGCCCAGCCCGGTTCTGGCCACTCCGGGCCTGAATAATCAGGCCTGGAATCGTCAGCAGGCCGTCAGCGTTCGACACGCTTTTAAAACCTACGGCAGCAGCAAGAATCCCAATCATGTTATACAGAACCTAAACATGACCGTTGCCAAGGGCTCCATGTGAGTATGACTCATGTAGTAAGGCATGCTTCAATACTATTTATAATGCTATAAATTTCTTTCGCATCTGGATTAGACGCGTTCAATGTTGAAGTGCTTACTTCGGCACTTAATACGGGCAATTGTCATGTGATTGTTGGTACTAATAATTATCACTAGAGGGTCAACTGCTAATTAACTAAACATAATTTACGCGTTTTGTATATTGCACAAATATCGCGACGCATTGAGGGTCCGTTTCAATAAATAAACTTCTAAGCTTTTTTATTAATTCGCTTTACGTACATGCCGCGTTTTAATCAACAAATTATAGAAATCATTTGATCCTTGGCAATCATTCGATATTATTAATTCAGCAAGACGAATCCTGCGTATATCGGCGTATACTTTCTAATAAATAAATTAAAGATTATAAGAATTTGACGATAATAAGAAGTTCTTGAAAATCATGAGCTATATACTTATAGCTATATATTATTCATAAATGTAAAAAATATATACATTTGAACTGTTAGATGGCAATATTTACTATTTTGAACTTATAATAAGAAATGTTAATCTACGGTAAATGTTAATCAAGTAACTATAATAGCCCATTTCTGACATTCAATATTCATTTGTTACATACAAGATTTAAAGTACACTTAAACTTTTAGAACGGTTTCTTTAACTTTTAATTTCATTGTTAAATATATAATAACAGGCTAAAATTATATTTTCAAAAATACTTTATACGCATGTATAATAGTCTATTCCTTAAATTACGTTGAAGAGAAACGCTATTTTACGTTCGAAACTAAGGCGACTTTTTATAAACCATTAAAATATAATTGGCACATAAAAATCAAGTTTAAAATAGTATTATTTCTTTGTGTTTTAGTGGCTATTTTTTTTTAATCGTATGACCAAAACCTAAAATAAATAGTCGTACAACCTAATGCTGAAATTTTTAATATGCACCTTGAAAGAAAACCTATTGAAAAATGAGTAGTTGCACAAGAAAAAGTTCATATTTACTATCGATATAAGTTCAAAAGTATTATAGGGTAATGAGAAACACCAACAAAAATGACGATTCAGCAGTTTTTAACATTTTCTTATAAAAAAAAAAAAAAAAAAAAAAAAAAAAAAAAAAAAAAAAAAAAAAAAAACGAAGTTTTGTTTTTAAGTACGAAATCATTATACACAGAGTTATATGAAATATATTTTGTAATTTTCAACTATTTTATCGTTCTAAGAACTCAGCAACATAATAATATTAATCGTTAATATTTCATTGATTCATTGATGTAAAGTAGACCGGAATACAGGATTTTCTACCTTATTTTGTCATTAAATATCTTTCTTCGTTAATATCTTAATTCTTTAATCTTTAGTTACATTAAATAATAATGTATTTATACACGCAAAATACGTATCAAATTTTAAACAATGCATGCAAATGCAAATTAAGATAATCATAAATTAAATATTATACAATTTCAGTTCTATTTACATTTAATTCTTTAAAAAGAAAAGTTTAGTGCTTATTATAAGAAAAAAGCAACAATTCAATATAATTAAATTGAAAATATTGTTTCTTAAAACACGTATTATAACTTACTATGCCTGCTTATTGTATCAAATTATATTCTCGCGAATATCATGTTCATTTTAATGCACGTCATATTCGTTAATTTATAAATATTAGTAACTGAAAATTATAAACAAATTTCGAGTAAAGAATAACATTTTTCAAAATTAGTCTTATCATCTTTGAAGTAACTTCTCATAATGCACGTCGATGCGTTATTTTTTCAAAAATACTTTGTAAACAAAGATATCTCGTTAAAAAAATATTCACACAAATAATTACTCACCTAAATATTAAACGTTGTTAATGATAATATTGGCTTGGTTTCATTACTTTGTTGTATATTCATTGAAACACCGCGTAAAAAAAAAAATTTATATAGGAATATCCAATGTTCATATTATTTTCTTATGTGAATTCACGAGCGATACATCAGTATTATTTATAAGAACCTACATCCTGCAACATCTCTAAAATTTATTTCACACTTTGAACAAATCCAATCAATATCCGGATTAAAACAGTATTCATCCCCTTATAACGATAAGACGAAAATGAATAAAATTCTATGGCTTTTTTGATTTTTAACGATCACTCGCTGATACTTTTCACTTTATTCTACGAACAATATTCTTAATGTAATTTCAGATCTGGAAACATAAACTTTGTATTGAAAATATTAATGAGATGGCATGAAAACTTGTGTACACGATTGCATTGTATTCGCTGTTTTTTTTTTATCGGCGATATAATGAAATCAGTACGTTTTTAATTTTTATAATTCAGTTACGCAACTTTTCACAAAATGAAAATATGAAAAACTGTTGTAGCAAATTAATAACGTGAAATTACACTGTTTCCCCCTAAATAAGTAACTAGACTATTTCTGCATCACGTTTCGTTGCTTCAGAAAACTATTCACAAGTCGATATAAATAAAAAGTATAATTTATATAGGGATTTGCTGATTTCCTTTTTGCAATAAATTACAGTAAATTAAATAAAATTTAATCTTAGATTCAAACACTTTAATGCTGCAATATATCGGGCCAGACAAGTTTTAAAATTAAATAACGCGTCTCGGTGTGAAATGCATTTATTCGCGCTGAAGTATTTTGTTTAACGTGTAAAAAAAATCCTGGACCACAGATTCAAAACAGTACTTCGTGTCGCAAGTCTTAAATATCTTAAGGTATGGCAGAGTTGTAAATTCAAGTTTGTACTACTCTGAAACAATAAGAATTTAAGCGTTCCCCAATGACAGTCTTTAATTTCATTCGTCGTTTAGGAATTTAGTCTTATCATACTTCATCGACGCACGTCAGATTTTTGCAACGTGAGAAAATAAATATCTAGAAATCGGTATGCGAAATATTTATCATGCAGTTATTGCCTGACCTCCAGCTCAAATTCAAAGCACCGTTCAATGATCCGTGATCGGTGACTTTTTCATTTCAGGACTTTTCAACGCTAGGCGAAACGTAAGCGGCAGGAGTTGAAGTACATTCGGCTTTGCTAATTTAATTCACTTTTTCAATCGAGAAGCAAAATTCCCAACTACTCGAATAAATATTTATCACTTACCAATAATGAACCACGTACTTCCCTTGCAAATGCTTTAGAATTCGCGACTAAGACCATTAGTTTTCAAGTAGAAATACCAAAGGCGGCAGAAAATAACCGTAGACGGTGGCAATGTATCTTGCTCACGTATTCGTGAAATAAAAAGTCCTTGGAGGGGACTCGAAAATTTTCGCATACCTCTAACATACTGCATCGATTCCTCTAAGCGAACATTATGTATTTTGCTTTTGCTTTAAGAACGTCGATGATGCATAAATGAGATTAAAGGTAACGAACAACACCTGCGCTTAAGCGAAAATTATCCGTACATTTGCCAGGATAAAAGATACCGATCGTCGATTACGCACGTTTTTATTCCACAGTTATGGTTTGCTGGGCGCTAGTGGTTGTGGCAAAACAACGCTACTCTCGTGCATCGTCGGTAGGAGGCGACTCAACTCGGGGGAGATTTGGGTCCTCGGTGGCAAACCAGGTACCAAAGGCTCGGGTGTTCCTGGTAAACAAGTCGGCTACATGCCTCAGGAGATCGCACTGTACGGCGAGTTCACGATTCGTGAGACGATGATGTACTTTGGCTGGATATTCGGCATGTGCACCGCCGAAATCGTTGAGAGACTCAGGTTCCTACTTCAGTTTCTCGATTTGCCTTCCCAAAATCGTCTCGTCAAGAACCTTAGGTAAAGCCGAAGCATAAGTGAGTAATTTTAAGGCATCGCCGTTCGTAATTCACGGTTAAATGACTCTTATGAACATTAATGATCAATAATTGACGAGAACGTCATTGTAAGTCATTTGCAGTCTAATTTCTTTTAACTTAAGCTCATTTAAATGAGTTATTGCTCTTAGCTATTTGATCATCGAATTATTTATTTTTCTCCTCCACTATCGCTCAAGTATTTCAAATTAGAAAATCATTACCTTTTTACGTATTCACTGGTAAATATCAAAGAACACACTGGATACTTCCAATATCCTCTCGCTGGCGCCTTCCCACACAAAATAAGTAATTACTGACATAATTATGGCATTCATGTCGTACACTTTTTTCAAAGGGTTTTTTTAAGTCGAATGGCGTTCAGCGGTTGAAATAAAATGAATACTCGGACTAAAGCGTCGCTTGCGAAGTAAAAATTGCAAAGTGTATCAAAGTGCAACGCAATTTTTACAGCACGGAGCATTCGTTAAAAATCGTAAAAAATTGTTAAAAAATCTCTTTCAGTGGCGGTCAACAGAGGCGAGTTTCCTTCGCAGTGGCACTCATGCATGATCCGGAGCTGCTCATCCTGGACGAGCCAACAGTCGGTGTCGATCCGCTTCTCCGACAAAGGTGACTTTTATCTTTCGTTTATCTTATACTTGAACACCTCGAGTTGAAATGGCATCAAACTGTTTCTTTTCTCCACTTAGATTTTCTTTAGGTCGTAAAAATTTGCGAGGAAAATTTGTGACCCATTTTCAAATGACTCATCTTCGGATGCCTTTTAATCTTTAGAAAATTTAAATAATTCGAAACGTATATACGCATTTTTTCTTTCTATTTTATAGCTTAATAAAGTCATTACAACATACGTAAAGCACAAATACGTGTAGCACGAAGCACATGCGAAAGGAAAGGCGAGATATTGAGCAACATTCGATTAGAAACACCAGAAGCATTAAGCTACCCAAATAAAAAAATAAGTTTCAGAACTATACAGTCCGTAGTTTTATGATAATATTTAAACGTGGCAACTTATTATAGCGAATCTAGACTAGAACCATACAAGGCGTCATCTGAATGCTCATTACTCTCCTATCTATGGTAATTCATTGCATGGGACTCGGGCTTTCGCTTGCGTTAATCCTCGTGCGTCGTGGACGTTTGCGCTCGACTAATTGAACACGTTGCGTATGACTTTTTGTGCCGAGATGAAGCTCATGATCCTATTCTCGCTTTCGGTTACTTTGAAACTTACGAAAGTGCGCGATGAACATTATTAAATTCAATTGCGGTTAAGCAAGTGGCTAATTGAACCTCGGAAACCGGATGACGTCTTTGGAATAAATTTCCAAACGAGAAAGTTGAAGTATGCGCTAATATTTTGCATCTCTTTGAATCGCTGATTCATTATATAAAGAATTCCAGCCTCTCGTTTAAAAATTGCTGTGAAAGTACTTTTACAATCGTCGATTCTTGGCAATTTTCACGCGCGCACGATTTCAAGCAGTAAGAAAACGTACTTACCAAAAATCTTTTGTAGTTCTAATATATTCTCGAATTTACTCGAATTTACCGGTAAAACTTTATTTATAGATGCAGAGATGATAAAATTCTTCAAAATACGTATATACAGATGTTGTTATTTGCAACGTTCGTCTTTCGTTTATTTTCAGCTAGACATTTTTTATATTATAAATTTTACGGCGACTCTTTCGTTGAGTATTGGTTAATTTACGGATGTTTTCATCGGGTTCATTCTCGAAAGAAATACGTTCGAGGTAATCTCGAAAGTCGTGGTAAAATCATGCTCATTGAGATATATTTAATTTAGCAATTTAAATTTTATATATATATATATATATATATATATATATGTATATAGGTTCTGGGATTTTTTCCAAGATTTTCAAAATTACCTTTAAATTCATGCAATCGATAAGTTGATGCACGATTATTTGTAAATTTACACGTCTAAAAATATATGATATTCATTAATAATTAGCTAATGTAGTCTTAATGTAGTCTTTCAAAGATTTAAATGTTTTCAAGTTTTTATTTGACAAGATGTTATTGAACGCTGGCATAATGATATTTGACATTTGTACCCATTTTTCCTTGATTTATAAATAGCTAATGTGCAATAGCAAACAGTAAATATTTGCGACAAAAGTTTGAAAAAAGTTAGAAAATATGCTAATGAATATTACCGACTGAGTATTGGATCCAGATTACGTAAGTTTAAATTGACTATTTGGTTTAATGTGTAATTACATGACTGTGCAATTCAATAATTTAAATAACATTTGCGCATTCAATGTAACAACTTCCTATTAACTTGATAACGGCTTTTAACACTTACTAAACATCCAATTGAATTATTTTCATATAAACACCCTACCTACGAATAAAAATGACCACGCCATTGGAGATTCTACTCTCGGTTAAAATTATGCTAAATATCTAATAAGTCGATGAAATTACAAGTTAGCGATAATGATTTGTTTCTAATGTTGGTAAATGTCACATACGTTTTTTTTTTTTTTTTTTTTTTCCCCATCAATTTTTATTACTCTATCAGACAGGTGATAAGTAAAGTTAAAAAAAGGGCGCATTATATCACACCCGTCAAAATTCCGGTATTCTCACCCATTAAATGGTAAAATAATTTTCCGAATCGTCAATGTCAAAAACAAAGCAAAAAAAGCGTGCATGTACCAGCCGCAATATTAGTGTTTTGTGAGAAACGTAATTGGTTTGCGACCACTGCAAGAGTTTGCCAAGCAAAAAAGTTTAAATGCGAATTCCAGTAGTGTGCGCGAAAAGAAAAATAAGAGGTACTGCACTCGCGCGTCCTTCATTGACGGAGACGTTATTATCAACATGCGCCGATTTTATGATATATTTATCCAGCCTCTCAACGACATTTTCATGTTTGCCCTTTTTTCTCCTCATTCTTCCTTATTATTTGCTCGCTGCTGCAGCGCTAGATTTAATATTAAAAATTTTAGCTTAATTCTCGTGAGATTTTGCGTAACTGCATTTGCATTTTTGGGGTACACGTGTTATCCTGACAGTTACATAAATACTATGCGCCGCTCAGTTTTTAATAACTAACTTCTCATTAAGTGTAACAACATGTACGTTTTATGTGTATTTTACTATTTGATTAGTCTCACATTTTTTAATTGGAGGCTCTGCTCTTCTCTACTCGCCATTTGAAATGTGCATTTTGAAACGTTTAAACGTTTTTTAATGCCAATGCAAGCCTGTGCTCAGCTTTGATTTTACGCAAAACAAAGGTTTACTTGCTTCGAGTTTATTGTACAAAAATTTTCCTCATCTGCACAGTTATACGTTGATTTATTTATTTATTTAGCAGCTCTTTTTATTTACTAAAAGTTTTATTAACATAAATTATATATTCGTTGAAAATTCATTAAAGATGATTCTTTAATTACAAATTTCACGGGGTAATACTTTTAAATATTTATACTGCACATGCACAATGTTATTAAATATTCATATTTAATAACATAAAAAAGTACTTGATTTAGTGGGTCGTATAATTTTTTATGAATTTTTTTGTCATGTACACTGACTTTCAGTTATTCAAACGTAATGGCAGTAAGTAATTCTAATACCTATTATATGTGAATAATAGGTACATGGTTACAAAAGGAAATTGTCACGTAGAACGTCCGTTGTTTCACTTCAATTATTTACTTTCGAATATTTGGTACGAGCGCGTAACTTTAATCAAACGTAAATTATCGTCGCGCGGTAAATTACCAATGTAATCCTTAAAACTACCTTCGAATGGAATATTAATTTCATTTACATGTTTTATTTTGAGTTTATTATACATAAAATCACGATTCTGTCGTTATTATACAAAGAAAATTCACTTAGAACATGCATGGAATACATAAATGTCAAAAATAAACTTGTAAATAAACAAAAATAAATCAATTTTAAATCCTCTATTACAATTTTGATAATTCGAGGTTTTCACGAACCTTCGACACTCATTCGTAAGTATGAGTATTTCACAATATGTCAAAGTACGCGAATAGAAGTACAATACTGTCATACAACTATGCACTTCCCGTAAAAATTTCACAATAAATAAAGTAATACATTGTAATTGTAAATTTTATCTACACGAGTGCACAGAGGTAAATTGATTTTTAGCGTATTTTTATAATTAAAACCGATGAAACTAAATAAAGTTCCCAACGTTCAATTACAAAGGAACGGAATAGTTATTCGCGACTTCAAGTAAATAATTATCCAAGCAAAATGTTGTTTATATCGGAAAAATTAATTTCAAAACAATTCAAGAGGCTTACGTCAGATCATCAAACACAAAATTATAAATGCATACGCGACTTTTTAGTAAATATCTGTGCACAAGGTCCAGGTGTCAAGATGAAAAAAGGAATGTCCGACACGCTAGCTAAAGAAAAAAGGTTATAAAAAAGCATAAAAGAAGTAGATATGTACATCTTTAAATTAAATCTGAACTATTACCGTTGAGCATAATGAATTTGTATTTGTTTTTTAATTGTACGGTGAGAAGAGCTTTCCTCAATTTGTTCACAAATTCTTCTGCAGTGTACTTATAATATTTGGAAGCCAAATGAAATTCTTCGATGGACAATTTTTGTAACGGCAAGCTCTTTTTTCATATAAACTCACGCGAAATAATAAAGTTTGATATTGCTTTGCAATCATTGGAGAAGATCTCGGATAAATATTAGAACAGCGTTTGTAACAGCTTACGTAACAAGTTTTACTTTTACTTTGTTGGAACGTAAAGATTTAAAAAGTGGACGTACAATACAAAAGGCGTGCACCGTTTACTAATAACTAATAAAAAGTTATTTATCATCGTTATCAAAGAGAAGATTCTCTCACTGGTGTCCTTTCGCAACGTTAACGTCGATACCGTGAAAAGCAATTCAGTGAATATGTTTTATTACATTAGCAAGACCGATTACCGCGGCATATTATAGCGATAAAAAATCAGTTGCTCTTTTTGAAAACTTTTAGTATCTGGAATCACTTGGTTCAAATCACCAAAGACGGCAATAAAACGGTCATCATCACAACGCACTACATCGAGGAAGCGCGACAGGCTCACACGGTAAGTACGAGGACGCGTTACGTACTGCACACAGATTTCTGCGTGTCAAAACACAGAGATTCTGAACGCGGCCGATTCTTTTAACCTGCAGATCGGTCTGATGCGAAGTGGAAGGCTGCTCGCCGAGGAGTCACCACGAGCACTCCTGCAGATGTACAATTGCCCGACCCTAGAGGACGTTTTCCTAAAGCTGTCGAGGAAACAGGGATCGTACCCTCAGCCCACCGCAGAGTTAAACATCTCCAACAATATTAGTCTCGTGAGTTTGATTCCCGATTCAGTTACTACTACTCGGTTTAACACGGAATGATAAGGCACGCGAAATAACGAAATAACGAGAGCGTAAGTTTCTCTTATATCGGTCATTTATTACTTTTCCATTGCGTTAGGATACAAGTATTTAACGAAGGAAATCGCGAAAGTCGCTCTAACTGCAAGGACGAGTAAATTAACTTGTCAATTGATTTAACAAATAGTGCGTTTCGCAAAGATTAACGCGTTCGAATGTTAAGATATGCTTTTGTAAATGTACTTACTGGTAGATGAAGATCTTTATATGCATTTTAAGGCTCTGCGAGATATTAATTTTTTAATTTTAAATTATTACGACGATAATTTCTTTCTCATATTCGTAGGAATTAATAAAAAGATAATTAGTACCGATGCTCTACGTTGATGCTGTACGTCCTGTAAATACACAATGAAATATTACCGTGCTTAGTAAAATTGTCTTTAAATACAACAAGAACATTCGTAATTACTGTAAAATACTTCGTCATAATTTTGCAACGAATACATAACGAATATGCGAAAGCAAGAATAATAATCTTTATTATATTACACCGACTGAACGGCACGTTTTGTTAGCGCGATTAAACTTGCGCACATCATTAATAACAAATTAAAAAAATATTTCTATATTTTTAAAAAGAATGACTTTTCATTTCTAAGTTCTCCTAGTATTTATAACACGGAGTTTTATTGCGGCTCGTTGAAATATGATAAATGAAAAAATAACAAAAGATGATTACAACTAAAAAGCTTTTACATCGCAGTTTCGTCATTCTGTGAATGACAGTTGTAAAAAACGTAATAAATAAATGGGAACTTGAGTAACAGAAACTAATAAGGTAAATTCATAAACGTCTGAAATTTATTTTGAAAGATAAGAATAGAATTCATTAATCGCGAATATGAAAAATGCGAAGGTCAGGCGTGAACCGGTTTCCCTCGACACTGCGCTCAAACACCAAAACAATCCCGTCACCGATTTGTCTGCACAAGCACGCTCAGTCAATTCCAAACTGCGCGTACGCAATTTTATTGAAATTTTAAGGAACATGTCATCGATCGTTAACAGGCATCCTTAAACTGGGGCAAGAAAGACGAGCCGGTGTACGTTACGGAGGAGTCAGGAGTAGTCGGTCTTAACTTTCATCAGAGCAAAGAAGTTCTCATTCACGATACGACCAATGGAATCGGTAGCCATTACGACGTAAGAATTTACGCATTTTCTTTTCTTTCAACCATTCGTCCGTTTTTCTTTACTTTTGAGGGACTACAATTTTTTTATTCAATTGCATCTCTTTTCTAACGTGACACATGCAAATATCGTAGAATAATATTCAAAGAAGCATATGTAATAACAATAACATTTGCGTCGTGTTTTGAGTAAAACATGACTTGGAATAATATATTTTAGGGTATTATGTCATTATTTAATTATAATAGTTACCTTACCATTCAAAACATTCGTCTTCAACACGTTGTCTTTTTAACGATCTAATCAAAACGTTCGTGAAAGTATTTATATGCATACATTTTATTTTTTATATTTTATAATTCAATTAATTCTATTATTTTAGCTTGTATTAAGCAACTGCATCATCTTCATAAGAGAACGAGCAAGCTAAATTTATAAATATATATTGTATAAAAGTATTGTTGACACAAGCCCGTTGAAAAATTAGTGCCCAAGTCGTACTTTTTACAATTTATTGTACCTTAATAATACTTATGTATTTACGTTGCGTTTTCTTAAGTTCTATAAAAAGTTCTTGAAAGATTAAGAGAAGCGTTGACGCAATGCGTACAAATAGATAAACATGTTTTTGATGGAAATTTAGAAAGGAGGAAATTATATTAGTCTTTTGATAAACAAACCTATTTACTTCAATTTCTTTGATCAGCATTCGGGAAATATTCGTATCGAATCTGAGTTCGAACGCGCCGTAATTTCTCTCGTAGCTTATTAAACATTCAATAAACGCACGAGTAAAAAGAGAAATATAATTTTTCATCGTTTCGTATAACAATCGACTGGTCGCAGCTCAATGGAAGACCACTGCCAGGTATTAAAGAGTCAACGGTGGAGTGCGAGGACTGTAACTTCTCGGACTGTTACAAGGTCACCAGTGTTGGAAAAATCAGAGCCCTACTGCAGAAAAATTTCCTCAGAATGTGGAGGAATGTGGGGTACGTAATGACATTCGGTATGAATCCGATTACCGAAGTATGTTTATTTCTCGTGTAAATAAATCGTATTCTCCATTTTATGACCAAGGGGAATTGGAATAAAACTCTTTATAACGATAGTTTATATTTCCCTACTCGTACATTTATTATACATCCAAAGACAAATTAATTGTAAATGGTTTATCGTTAAACTTACGTAGTTCGCTTTTAATTCATTATTCGCTTACGTTTATCTGCCTTTGACATTAAGCGTTGACCAACGTATCCTTTATCGCTTCATTGTAATATATACGCGCGCGCGCGCGCGTGTGCGTGCGTGCGTGCGTGTAATTGGTTTATGGGAGATTATATTACAATGTACAATGCAAATTGAAATAAATTCAATTAAAAACCTTTATTGAGCTTAACAAAGAAATTTGTCGATCATTATAAAGTAACATTCAACATTTAACACCAGGATTATTCTAATTATTTATAACGCGACGAAACATTCGTCAGTTCAGCGAGATTAATAATGTACCACGCGAAGCTCGTATTAATAAAGAAAAGGAACGCCAGTTTCTTACGCTTTCGCCTCGAATAAAAGCAACACTTTTACATACTAGAGTTATGCTGTTCATCTTCGCGCTGCCGGTTATGCAAGTCATACTCTTCTGTCTGGCTATCGGTCGGGATCCCACAGGCCTGAAACTCGCCGTGGTTAATCACGAGATGAACTGGGAAAACAAGAGCTGCCCCGTCTTCGAAGACTGTACCTTCACTTTCCTCAGCTGTCGATATCTCAAGTTCCTCAATAATGAAACAATGATAAAGGTATGGACTGTATTTACTTTTCTTTTTCAAAGACTTTCACCTCGTTGCTTACCAAATGTAATTAACCTACAAGCTGCATGTTATTTCAGTTTTCATGGTTTAATCTGAATAACTATTTCCAAGATTATAAGAATTTTTATCTCAAGTAAATTGAATTCCATAAGAATGCTGTTCCATTATTAATAACTAATATCTAGCACTAAATAAATTAACATCAGCATGCATGAAACTTCATCTTGTTGATCTTAATTAATAAAAAGTTAATCCGTTATTACGGTGTTGTTATTACGTGTTTCTTTAAGATCTCGACAAATTTGTTACGAGCACTTCTAAGGGTTTCGTCGATATTTCAGGAGTACTATCCAGATCCCGAGTCAGCGATGGAAGCTGTCCGGAGAGGTAAGGCATGGGGTACGTTGTACTTCACGGAGAACTTTACGGAAGCGTTGGTTGCAAGAATGCTTCTTGGAAAAGAAGCCGACGAAGAAACCCTCGATCAGAGTGAGATCAGAGTTTGGCTTGACATGTCCAGTAAGTGTTAGCTTTACGTCAAATGAAACACTTTTTCACCGCTGCATTTGATGGACGATTCGCGGTAATTTTGGTAGTTATTAGCTGATAAGATTTTGAGCAATGGTCATCAAATTCATTACGCACGAGAGTCGGTGTGATCGATCGATTTGATGCGTAATATCAAATCGAACAAAAGCAATATAACATAATCACTTACTGATAGTTGATTCAATCGATAATCATATGAACTTTTTCTATCAATGACAGATCAACAAATCGGCTTGATGCTTGCTCGTAATCTTCAATATTCGTACAGAGACTTTGCAAAGAATTTGCTGTCGACTTGTAACCAGAATTCAAAGCTCGCAGACGTTCCAATTCAATTCAAAGATCCGATTTATGGATCAAATGAACCAAGCTTCACGGATTTTGTTGCACCTGGTGTCATTTTAACGTAAGTTTTCAAAATAACTTATTTTGGCCGATGTAAAACTAACGCGATCGCCTCTCCAAAGCCAATAGTCCTGCTTCCTGCGGACGGCGGAAGCCGTTGACTGATCTGATATCCCGAGTTCCATAGGCACCTCATCCTAAAAAGGACGATTTTTGTAGAGCATAGAATAAGTGGGAGCGGGTGATGAAGATACAACGATCGCTTATCTGGTGGCTGCCGAGGTGGTGATCTCGGGTACATTTTTACCAATTGTGAAGTGCCGTAAGATTCTTTTGAGCCTGTGCAAGTCCGATTTGTGACTTTCTACGTTTCCCTGCGGTGTTAATCGGTTGTTGCTTTCCGTCCTCTCTCTCTCTCTCTCTCTCTCTCTCTCTCTCTCTCTCTCTCCGACTCTCTTTCCGCGCTTGTGGCGTTCTCTTTATTTTCCGTACGTGACCCCGAATCCTGGGTGCCTGCCGCGAGGAGGATGTTTTCGTCATCAGAGACACGTGGATGAGGCCACAAACGCACAAGGAAAAAAGTATAATAAATGCACATCAAGGCTGAACATACTCTTCTCTTACACCAAGCTTATTCCTTCATTTGCCATCGATTGAGCATTATTCTTTAAAAAGTTTAAATTAAGTTAATGAAATTAATGCAACATTATTAACACTGTGATTAGTTGTCTGCTTTTATTCTCTGTTAATTTAGCGACGATAAAATCCAAATCTCTTAAAGAGCCGAGTTCATTATTGACTATTTTAAAATAGCTTAGTGGTTGCATTTTGACAATGAGGTTAAATTAATCTGAAATTCCCATTCTTGAGACGACAAAAGTCGTTAATAATTTGAATAATTGCAGTATCGTCTTTTTCTTGGCGGTGGCATTAACGTCGTCTGCCTTAATCATCGAGAGGATGGAAGGTTTACTGGACAGAAGTTGGGTGGCCGGTGTTTCACCCGGGGAAATCCTGTTTTCTCACGTCGTAACGCAATTCGTCGTTATGTGCGGGCAGACGGCACTCGTGCTCATCTTCATGATCCTCGTCTTTGGCGTCGAATGCAAAGGCGACATTGGCTGGGTCATCGTGCTTACGATACTTCAAGGCTTGTGCGGCATGTGCTTTGGTAAGTAATTTGCATATCCCTGACGTATTCCACTTTATCGATAAAAATATTCCGATAACTCGGGAAACAATTTTCGGGAGATTTTTTCCCAGAAATTCCCTTGGATAGAACATGTAATCTACTAAAATCAAAAATCAAAATATTTCATTGAGTTCCCTTTTTTTTAGGCTTCGTAATTTCGGCAATTTGCGAACTTGAAAGGAATGCTATTCAATTAGCCCTCGGCAGTTTCTACCCTACACTTTTACTCAGTGGTAAGTTTCTTCGCTCTCTATGTATCCTTCTTCTATTACATGCATTGGCGTGTAATACCAATACAATACATTAATTTATTTCTTATTTAATACCTTGTAAGCTGTCGGGTAGGCCATATATACGGCAATTGCTTACATTTTGATCTTGAAACCTGTAACTCGCACAGAAGTAAACGATCAAACGCGTTAACATTAATGACTCTTAAAAAAAATTTGAAGATAAGGGCTAAAAATACTTTACGACGCTACAGGTGTAATCTGGCCAGTAGAAGGAATGCCGACGATTTTGCGATACGTGTCGCAAGGCTTGCCTCTGACGATGGCGACTACCTCACTTCGTTCGATGCTTACCCGAGGCTGGAACATCGCCGAGCCTGACGTCTACAATGGTTTCATTTCGACGATCATCTGGATCGTTGTTTTTCTCACGATAAGCATGCTCGTGCTGAAATTTAAGCGCGGCTAAGGGAAACATGAGAGATGAAAATAAATATGAAACAATGAAGAAGCCTCAGATGCGCCATCAATTGCATCCCCTTTTTTCATCGTGTGTACAGTGTATCGAATTTTCTTTTTTTCTTCTTTTTTTTTATAATCTATAGAAAGAAAGACTCTCAATTAAGCAATCTTGTTATTGTAATATTTTTGTTAGAGGTAGAGAGAGAGAGAGAGAGAGAGAGAGAGAGAAGAATGTGAGAGCGTGAGAAAGAGAGAGAGGCAGAGAGAGAGAGAGAGAGAGTGTGAGAGAGAGTAAGCGACAGGTAGAGAAAAGAACCGTTGTTAAACGTTTCAAGCTGTAGATATTATCCCATCTTATTTGGAAAAATGATTTGTTCGTGTCGAAATCGAATACTTTCATTTGTTAATTTTATTGTCAAAGTTTGGTGGTTCGACAAGAGAATTACAAAAACGCGAGTGTACTAATTCAGTCTTTTCGCAAAAGGTTTACGCATTTTTTACGAAAAGATTTCGGAATATAACTGCTCAGAGTTGTAGTATGCAGAAACAGGCAAAATGACATTTTTCCAAAATGAGTGCACCCATCGCCAAATCAGCCAAACGTCTAACATCGAGTTACAAATTAAATAATTTTAATAACCGCATAAGTTAATTCTGGTGCCTGTTTTTCTAGCGCGAATGTACATGTAATTGCGATTGTGCATATGTATGATATAAAAAACAGAATAATGTCCGTGCGTGTAATTAACATACAAAATATCTTTGATCCGCATATTATAATTTTGATTCTGTTGTTTATCTTTTTATATTAACGCAGACTGCGATAGATAATATTTTCGTCTGATTTTATTTCGTGCTCATCGCGTCGTCGACCTTCGATTACTGTATTTAAAAGAAAAATTTGAGCTCGAATGCCTCCCGTGAAAATGATCCAATTCTTATTTATAAATCTTATTTAATGTAGGCAATTTTTAAAGTCGACGTAATGTTGAAAAGTTTTTATACTGGGATGGTTCGAATTTCAACAATGAGTATATTCATAGTCCTTGATTATAATTGCGCTTTGCGTTGCGCATTCTTGATTATTATTTAAAAAGGAGTTAATAAACTAGCAAAGTAACACGGCCAGGACATAATTTTAAATGTAAATGGATTTGGTAGAATAGATATTTTTGTTATATTTTGAACATAAGTGTTTAAATCGCTCTTAGTGTATTGCGGAGGACATCGATCGTTGAAATATTTCTGGCAAAGAAAGGAAATACTGATCAGTACAGGGAAGAAACATTTCAACGCTTTTATACATACATATAAATATATTCAATTTATACACCGAGTTAACCTCGAATAATTTACTACGGAAAAAGAAAATGGAATTACAAAAACAACATCGTGCTTATTGTCAGGGAAAAGATAAAATGAAAGATTCGCATCGCGTGAAGATTCGTATACGCAACAGGACACAGGCAATGACGTAAGAAAATTAAGTGACGAATTTTTATTTGAACTTCTTTTTTACATTATTATTTAGATAAAATGTTGTTTTTGTTATTGAAAAAAATACTTATAGATTTTTTGCATGCGTAATCGCACCATTAAACAAAAAACAATACAATACAAAAAAAAAAAAAAAAAGAAAAAATTCGAAGAAGAAACACGATTATTATACATTGAAGCTGTAAGCAACGAAATAGTGATTCTATTGATGTTTTTTAATCGTTAACGTTTATGATCATTTTTGTTATCTCTTGCGGAGAGGACAAGAAAAAAGAACAAGGAGGTTGGAGAGGAGAGATGAATTTTCAAGATTGAAACGATCATCGATTCATTTTTAGCTTATTTTTGCGGCACGAGCGAGACCGATCCCAAGGATGTTTATAAACTCGTGCTGGGACAAAGGTGAACTTGTAATTAGTATCTCTTTTTTTATAAGCTGTTTTTAGATGTTAGATGGTTAGCTATAGGACGATTCTACTTGCCCATGACTTAAGTGTATGTTTTATTATTTAACTTGTAATAATAACAATCTTGAAAATCCAACAATGGCTTTTTAAAAATTATTTATTCGATTCCGTGACACAATATTTTTTTTCTGGTTAATATAAAAAATTTTATTATTCAACACTCGCCTGCATTTCTTCGTAAAAAATAAGCAATAACCTACAACTCCATCGATACATAAATGGGTGCATTACAACATCCATAAACAAATAACTTCTTTTTTGTCGATAAATACTTCAGGGGGAACAACATTGTAACGGTATTCGTTTAACCATTGCTTAGAGTGCGAGTAGAAGCTTTTCAATATACATTTTATTCGCTTACTGTTCCATTCTTCAGTTTATACTTTTCATCATCGTGAAACCATTGCGCATTCGCTTCAGTCTGTTGCTTCCAGTAATCTGTGAACGTTAAAATATTCTGTATTGCTTTTTACATTCACGTTGATCAAATAATATTAATAAAAAAATAACATTTGTAATAAAATAATGCAAATTACTGCACTTGGTTTCTTGATAAATAAATAAATAACGCAATTAGCAAATTAGCATAGAATTGTCTTTAATCGAAATGTGTTTCGAGTATTCAAATGTATTAATTAGAACGTTATTTCTTTATATTTAAAGTCTAATGTTATTACAGCAAATACAACTTCGATCAAATGCTATCAGACTTCGTCAAATGTAGTGATAAGTTTAATATGCTAAAAATTTCTGATAATTTTTTGCCGATATGATATTTTGATAATAATAAGAATTCGAAAGTCACAATCTTGTAATAGAGTGTTATATCGGGTTAAAGCTTTTATCTCAAAAAATACCTCAAACTGATGCGAAACTTAATTTAAATCTTACAACTTTTACTTAAGTTTAAAGTACGAATGAAATACTTTATACAAATTTAATATCTTCTTTTTAATTTATCTAGTTATTTTAATGTCGGACATTTAAAGCCTTTAAATAACTACATTGTGCACATGCATACATAAATATGTAGAAATAGAAAAAAAAAAAACCTCTTCAGAATACTAAAAGATTGATATGAAAATCAAATAAATTTTTTTATTTATCGACTAAGTTTTTAAGCGTATTTATGAAACGCAGAATAAATACGATTTATAAAACGACGTTTATTTAATTACACTACAATCGTCAAATTATAAATTTTTTTTTATGATGAATTTCCTTAAAGAACTATTTTGATACTGTAAATATTATAATATATTTCGATTATTTTCAGGTTGAAAATAGTCAGATTAAAACGTGACTGGACAAATAAGCGTAAAATAATAAATATGGATTCTCGACCGTATATTTTACAGGCATAATTTTTTTCTTTACGAACGACTGAATAAAATTTTACGTTATACATTAATTAATATATGAATTTTACTTGGCTTATTATATAAAATTCAATGTGTCTTAACGTTATTATATTTGAAACATAATTCGTAATTCAACTCAAGTTTTTTATCGCTTTGTCTCTTTCATAGCCTACAGAGTCTGAAAGACTCAACTTTGGGAACTTAATATTGACCGAGTGACTCAAAATTTAGGAGCATATAAAAAAAAAAAAAAAACAAAAGTAATGGAGAAATTAGTTGTTTCATTCCTTGATAATATCGTCATAAACAAATATTAATAAAGCTACTTTACCGTCACGTCAACTATAAACATTCAGCTTGTTATAACGCAGCTGTCAAGTTAGGATACCAACTCTTGGGAAAATGAAAGAAAACAGGTAATTTACGCCCATAAATTCGTTTCTCCGGCAATTCTTGTAGATAAAATTCCACAGTTTTCCTCAGTTTTGACTACCAATCGTCTAAATGTAAATACCGAAATTTCTGAAAACCCAAGCAAACAAGAGCTAAAAACGTAATAAAACGAACGTCAAGAATTACGTCGCCGACAATGCAAATAGAATCTCGTTGATAATGTTGTAATTATTAATGCTTTCAGTTCGAGGAGAGCGATAAAAGAATCGTCGAGCACGTGCGCTCACGAAGCGCGAAAGTAAATTCGTCCGTACTTTTGAGCGATTCGTAGTCTTCCTCGGAGCCGCCCAACTCGTTCGGCAGAACAGCAGGCGAAAGCTTCTTGAGGATGGCCCGACCGTCGCCCTGGTGCACGTGCATCCTCTGCCTGAGCTTCTTGCTCATGAACCGCTTGAAGATGTTGAGGACGACGTTGACGTGCACTGGTGCGTTCACGTACTCGAGAGAGCGGATCCTGTTGGGGTAACTCTGCCAGGTGTGCACGAGCCGTTTCACGATCCCCGGGGTCAGTTGCAGTGCGTGGCCCAACTGGACGCCCGTCATGTCGTGGACAGCCACGATCCCGTACAACGATGAGTCCACGTGCTCCCGTGCCGCCACATCCAGCACCATCATACCAACCTGAAAGCGTGCGTTTTCCATCCTCATTTCGTTGTAACGTATTAGCGAAAAGCGCTCCTTTCAACTCCTGGGAACTTAGAGATTAAGAGCCTAAAAATTGCAGATCTCGGTCTAAATAAGCCTGTCGTCTTTACTACTGCTTATACCTAAGTGAACACATTACGATTCTTCTTTTTCTTTTTCGATAAATTAATTTTCCCCTTGTACTTTTGTGAATTTATTTTAATTCGAGCAGTTTACGTTTTGGTGAATAATTCTTGTGAATAATGCTCTTGAGCTCAAATTCTTAATTACTTTCTTTGATAAAAAATCGACGACAGTTGAGATAGACGTCAGTGTCGAAAAATGACGAGCTCTTTGATTAATTAGTATAGATGTAGTTGGTACGCCACTGGAATTAAAATAAATGTAAATTTACGTATAAAAACAAGCCTTTGCTCGTGTGATGTTTTTATTGATTCTTTTTAAAACATAATATTACGCATCGTATATTAAAGTGCTACAATCTTAATTCTTTTATCTAAATTAATCGGTACGAATAATTTTTAATGCAGCCACAATATTTCCTTTAACAAATAACATGCATTTAAAGTAACGTGATGGATGAAAATGCTTTCGGTACGATTTTTATATCTAATCATAAACGTGTAACTTGAAATTGAAGTTGTCCGAAAAGTCAAAAATATATATTTAATTATTGAATCGCTAAGCTTCAGTGTCAACCTTCTTTTTAATTCTCAGGGTAAATACTCTTTCATTATTTTGTGAAGGACAATAAACTGAATAATCTATTGCATACCGAATGCTAGTGATATAATATCATGGATGATCTATTTAAAGTAAAGAATCGACAGCGTATAACGCAGCAAAATAATAAATGATGCGCAACAAAGATAAATGTACGTTATCTGCGTGCAATTTTATAAGAACATAATTTCTAAACAAATTAAAATAGTTTTATTATTGAAGTAATATCGAGTGTCCAATTAACTTTAGAAATCACGTCAATCCTATCTAAGTATTAAATTTATAATTAGAGCTCATCGATCACTGATTTCAGTTAATTAATATTACGATAGCACTCGAATTAAATGAAGTATTTTGGTAATTTTTATCCGACTGATTTGATAATATTGAGAGTATGATTAGAAAATGTTTCTTTTAAACAGTAATCGTTAGAACCGTTTTATATTGTGATTTCTTCGATGCATCCATCAAGACATTGCAATCGTTGTACAAAGGTTAATTAGAGTCAATTATTGAGATATTTCGGTTAGTCGGATGAATGATGAAATACGTACAGCAAAATACTAATATTGAACATTTTCTTCTACTCACCAATACCTTTTTCTAAAGATAGCTTTGATATCTTTTTACCGTTTAGTTTACTCTAGAAAACGGTTAAAAGTATAAAAAGTACGATCGTAAAATTTTAGTTTAGAACAAGTTTAATAATAGCAGATTGTCAAAATGCAATATACATAGAGTCAGGTTTAAATAACATAAATTAAATATGCAATTAAATCGATCCGCTACGTGTATCTGCTACGTTAAATGTTTTCACTTTCCGAATAATTGCTGCAGATGATACGTTAATAAATACTCTTGTGTTATCAGGGTAAAAAAAATGCGTTATTTTCAGGCACTAATATTAATACTTAATACAGAGTTAGTAATTTAGAATCGCTCCACTTGCCGCTGAATACATTATTCTTACATTACTTTTAAGTATTCGGCAATTTCACTCAACTTTCATAAGCATCCGATGCTTTTTACTCTTGTATTATCAATGCCGAGACATCGAGTATCATAGTGTAATAAAATTTTTATACAAGCCTTTTCGTAGTGACCATTAAATTGAAAATCAACAAGCGTGAAGAAATTTAATCGAAAGTAGAAAGCCTCTTCCACAATTAGACTTACCTTTAAAACGTCCGATAGTCTGTGTCTTTTGGGATCGTGCACACAAGCTCGGATAATGACGACCATTCTGCCTTCGTCGTCCGTCTTCTTCAAAGGTAAGAATACGCTGTACGGAAACATCGAGCGTATTACTTAAATTTCGAATTAGAAATATTTTCTCGTTGAAATCGTCAAAATTATATACAGAGTCGTCGCTGCCTTGTGTAATAAAAGGAAAGTAAAAGGTCCTTCGGGAATTACGAAGAAATTGCATACAGACGCGCGCGTGCGCGTCTAAAACTACGTGGCCGAGTATAAACCCAGCAATTGGCGAAACAACCTCGACGAAAGGAACGTTATTGTCCAGGTTTTATCGTCGAAACAATGATTTATCGATTTCATTGGGAAATAGCAGTTCGATACGCTTCGCGATGATGCAAAAGCCAAGTGAGCGGCCAAAATATCCAAGCTGATCTTACCCTAGATTAAGCAGCTCCTGCAGCTCCGGCAGGAATGGATCTCTGTTTGTAAACCACTCGGGCGACAAGGACCTCTGCTCGTGATGATCCCTCAACTTCCGCTTGGTCTTTTCGACGTCGAACTTACAGCCTCGTAGAAAGCGCAGTATGAAAAAATCGTCTGTTGATATCGACGGTAAGAATCATTTATTCGTCTTAGTATTACGCCTTTGTTACTTTGTTACTTCGTTCGTTACTCGTATCGTAAAGTTATGCACTTTTCCTTCCACTTTCAGCGCGTTAAAGCACGAAGCTAAGGCCAATTCAATGTCTGGGCGACGGATTTAGCGCAGCCACAGACGTTTCCACATTTTCATTCGATCAAGAAACAAGAGTTTCGATCCCAAGTTTCGTTTGCATTTTGCGAGAGACAAAGCCAAAGCCTCGTTGTAAAAATTTACCACGTAGCTTGTTTTATACGCTCACGTACGGTACTTCAAGATAAGCCTCAAATTTAAAAACGACGATTGCCGTCGACAACTTCACGGCAACTTTTACGGCATCTTAATCATTAAATTACGAAAAATCTGCGTTCTCGTTTTTTTTCCCCCCTCGTATTATTCGTTGTAAGGAGTCTCTCTGGTAATTTTCTTAACGTTCAAAGGAGAAGTCGGAGTTTGGTAAATAGGAAAAGGACGCTTGAGTCACCTGTTCGAGAGAAGAACTCGTCGTTGTCAAGGATCCAGACCCTGAGCTCCTGGATGCACTGGTGCCTCAGAGCCTCGGTCTCGTTGAGGTACGCAGCCGCGAACTCCTTCTGCTCGCCCGTAAGTTCGCACAGAATCGCACTGTTCTCGGTCATGTTGCGCGCGCTCGATCACGAGCGTCCGCGCGACTGCCCGAAGACTCCGGGACTGGCATGTGTGATATCGTAAACCTCCGTTGCGATCTGCCGTATCTGGTGGAGGGAATGAGAGAGAGAGAGAGAGAGAGAGAGAGAGAGAAGCCATGGCCGTAGTCACCGAGTCTTGGGAGCCCGCTCCAAAGGAAACGAGTAGACGCGCTTGCCCGGGTCCATTGGAGGCAGTTTTGTGGAGGATGTCATTTGACGAATTATCCGCACCACGGAGATTAAACTTCAGCTATTCTTCCTAAGGATCGATTGAACGTGCCAGAGCGTTTGACAAGAGCTGCTCTCTTAATTCTCTACGCTTGTGTCGCATCGAATAAACTTTGTAACCATTTTATGTAACCAAATTATGTATCCATTGTATGCCAAGCCACTGCGTAGATCGCAGTGGCTTGGCTCTGATCAGACTTGGTTGTACCGTAATCACAACCTTCGTGGCTGCGCTTCGAGTAGACTACTTTGTACCTTGAGGATTCTTTTACCTCGTCCCGTGGAATAATAATTCCGTGATTTTGACAGGTAGCGTGTCCTCGCGGTATAATTTGTCGTACAAGCAGCATTTAACTTCTCTTGCAAATTACATTGCACTTAAAAAATTTCTTTCCTCGTTTGTACTTTTACGCGGATCCATAATCCGACTTGCACATAATTTCGCTCCATGATTTTAATTAAAATATGCGCCATTTGGAACTGTAACGAGAACAATTTCCGGCTATTGAAACTCTAATTACAGTAAAGTCAGTTACAATTTATTTCTTATCATTTATTTATTTATAAGAAATCTCGTGTAAATCTCGCGTACCACTAGAATATTGGATTAGGGAGTCTAACAGAGTTTAATATCGTTGCCAACTATTCCAAAATGATTATTACGGTTTTTTATAAACACTTGTTAAAATTACTTTAAATTTGTCATATAAAACTGTTTTCCTTTGATAAATTGATATATATATATATATATATATATATATATATATTGTAAAATTATGATAATGCTTATAATCAATAAGACGTATACTTATCATTTAATTGATTTCATTTCATTCAACATTATTAATCACCGTAATAATATCCTTTGCAATAATTGTAAATTCGATGAGAAACACATAAAATAATTCTGTAAGATAAAAAGTTTTTTCCTTTTACAAGCTATAAAATTAGTCGTACGAATAAATCATTCGGTTTATGTACGCTAAGAAGTGCAGCAAACATTAAAAATTCATATATAGGAGGTAAACTTATCGATGATAAATAAATAATTATATACATAAATATAAAGGTGGAACTGGGGTTTATCGACTATTATAATTACTTTAGTCTAGGTCAGGGGAATTATCAATGTGTGACTTTTAAGCGATCTGCTTATCGGTGAAATGATACGATTGTGCACGTGGTCCGATCATGGAAATTAAATGCGGACCCTCAATTCTTTCATAAAAAAATTTCTACAGCGAAATATTAATTTGCTAATCTAATCGTGATAAAACATTTAACGTACAAATCCTATCGTTATTTTAATCGTCAATTTCTCATTTCCGACCTTCGTTTTAAACAAACTAATATTATTTATTATATTATATAAACATCCTGTAATTTACATGTACAGGGTAAGTTGAAAAAGACTTTATAACTTACAATTATATTTACAACTTTAATTGAGCAATCATTTTCTCTGGAACAAAAGTGTAGTATCATTCGGTATTACTTTTTCCATCTCAAACAAAACTATTCTTAGATATATATTCCTCTACTTTTTAATTTCCTGATAATCACGTTTTGCAAGACAAATATAACTTGAATTGTTATTAAAAGGCTTAATTAGTATAATTATTATAATTAGTTCGATAAAACTTTTATTAACTTCAATTACCGACCTTTTATCAAATTATTGTTTCGTCGTAAGCTTCAAGAAGTTTAACGTAATTGTAATTTTAGTTGAAAATAATGATATTTTTCATTCGAAATAATTAACTAAATATTCTTCTAAATATAGTAAGTATGAAATCTACAGTGTAAGCATAATATTTTAAAAACGATTTCGATTTTATGAAAAATGTGTTTATAATTAGTACAAGTCTTAATTACTTAATCGACATACAGCTTAATAGATAATTTTTGAAAATAACAATAACTCTAAAATAAAAAGTATCAGAAATAGATACGAGATATAATAAATTATTTATACGTTCCCGAATTTCACATCTGCGTGTTATACAACTATTCATTGTTTTTAAGTTAAGAAAGAACTTAATTGAAATCGCACATCGTTCGTTTACTCGCTCGTGGAATAGCGGATGAATATGAAATTTCATCTTTAGACCGGATGCTCTTGATCACTTATCATTTGTCTGGGAGAATAAACTAACGTTTACTTGAAAATATGCATAAAAATTGCATACGTAAAATTTCATCTTCGACAATTGTAATTACTCGAATTTTATTTATAAAATAAAAGGGCCAGCTTTTGTAAATAGTTGTAGCTTTGAGAAATTGGCAATCTATTTCTATTTCAATAATAATACGTGTCATTTATTTAATAAATAACCAATCCCTCTGAATATGGCATCACTCGGGCGATTATTCAAATATTATTTAATACTTTTGAAATACTCGCTTATAAGCTAATACTCAAACGAATTCAGCATCATAAATTGCTTGCGATTCAGAACAACCGTTGACCATTACTTTTCATTCGCATACGTAATAACTCACTTCAGAATCAACATTGTCATCTGAAGTTTTCAAACAAATGTAAGATTGCGCCTACTACTCCCAATGGAATACGGTATTCGCAAGTTGAAAATATTAATTATTCATTATGGTTGTATTAGATTTACGCTCGATTGCCAGACCGCCATAACCAAATGTCAATCGCGCGCCATTATCAAAATTATCTATCATGTACTCAATTCTCTAATGGCGTACCTTACCTGAAAAATATTTAATTTTTTTATTTATTTACAAGTTTCATGTAGTCTCTTTCAGGACGAAAGCGAAAGTAAATGCGAGACGATGATAAATTAGTAACAATGCGTGCGAAAACAAATTACATTCGTGCCAAAATCGTACAATCTACCCGTTCTAATCGTGAAAGAAAAATCATTATCAACGTCACTATGACAAAGGAATGCAGTAAAACTGCAACGAATTAGAGTCACGCGTGTAATCGGAGGCGTCGTTAAAAATGTTTTCTATATTATAAATCACGATAGCTGTGAACTTATTTTACAACTAAATACATTATAGGCATCGTGCATATCTCGTAGTATAAGGTATAGCGATTGAAGTGCAAAGGCATTAACGGCTGCGAATATAAAAAAAGCAAGCACACATTGAAAATATATAAGGATGAATCTTCAAATATCAATAATAACAGTCATGAACCGTTTGGCGTCGTGGGTAACGTGTGGCCTACGTTCGGGCGGCTTCACGTTCACCGTCGGTGTTGCCTCGCGAACCTGTTCACAGTTCATTCGATTAGCTCATTCTTTATCGTTGCTTCTTGTAACGAACGCAGCTTTCGGTCTGGTTCGGAACTCTGATTCGTGAAACGGTTGGGAACCAACGAGGGAACCAACGAGGGAACCAACGAGGGAACCAACGAGGCCATTCATCCAAGACCACCAAACCCGTTTAATTTCAATCCTCGCTACGTATAATGTATTATCGCTATCTTTTATAGTAATTTGGCTACGTCTCGCTTTTCCGTTTATCCTTGCAATTGGAATGAACTTTAAGGGTAAATAAATACGTTTATGTGAATTTATAACGACACGAATAAGTGACATATTCGAATTATAATTCATACCCTTTTCCAAATCTACATTTAGTTACTCCAATTCATCTCTTCGTTTTATTTTGTTTCGCCCACTTGTTTTTCACTTGAGGTTAACTACCCTGCACTATAGAATTAAAATTCTTTGAGCTTACACTGTTTCTAGAACATACCCTCTTTTAACATTAGAGACATCGAGTGCGTCGAGTAACTAACAAAGATATTTTTATATATTTAAATGTAGGTCCACGAACGAGTTCAGTAGTTGTGACTGGAACGTATTATTTTTGTTGTTGTTATTAACTCGTATCATTAAAGGAACTTATAATGAATTGATGAAAGATGCACCACGGGTATCTACGGGTGTCGTAAGTCAACGTGACTTACTATTTCAATTTATTATTCCTTTAAATCATAAATCAAGAAGTCGATTTGCTTATACTCATCAATACTCATAGAGAGACTTGCAAAGGATTTATTGTCGAGTTGCGAACACAATTTCAAATTGAGTTATGTTTCGATTTAATTAAAATATCCGATTTTGAAATAAAAAGAGCCAAGCGTTACATATTTTGTTAAATCCGGTGGCACTTTAATTTAAGTTCTCAAATGTACTTAAGAAAGCATTATCTTTACTTCTTCTTATCTAAGTATTTAATAATCGAATGAATGTTCTTTCGAAAGAAGATTCAACATATGATTTAAGTAAACGTAACCGAATTTTGATAATTTTCTCTTTTCATAGAGCTAAGATGAATATGAATTTAGAATTGCGCATTACCCGTGTACACTTTCGTACGACATTTATCTAAACTGTTGCATCTCATAACTGCATAACTACTAAACACAGAATATGTTTTTTTTTATGGAAAGGAAATCTCCATTTATCTTAGTTTCAGCTTTTTTAATATTAATTAGTAACGATGAGTCGAAATGATAGAATAGTAAATAAAAAACATTCTAGGATTGTCTTGTTTATTTTTTATTTATCACCGCCAGCAATTGAAACACAATATTCTAAACACGAATACAAATAATACCGTATCTTCAAGCCGTGATAATTTATAAACACTATTCCCTCACGGAAAAATTTTTTTACAATTTTACAATTCACCAAATTCACCACAAATGTGTATATTACAGGTAAAATAATCTTCTGGATATTGAAGTACGTTAATTCCGTATAAATCTGTTAAATTTTTGTATCAAATGGACTGAAATACAAGAAGTACAAAAAGTCATCGGTTAAAAATTGTTTGGAAACATCATACGTTTATAGCAAATGTTATAAAAGTTCCAATGAATAATCGACGACTGTCATTTTGAATACTACAAAAAATTATATTTACATTAGTATTTTCCTTATTGACCTTTTGAGTCCAAGAATTAAATAATAAAATACCGTACTAATTCTAACAATAAAGAACAGATTGGCCATTAGAGGAGAAATGGAATTATAATACATTTTCAATGGGTTCATAATTATAGTTATGTAAATTCATTGCACACATTATATCTTATCCTCCAAATTTTTCCCATTATAACCACTATGATGTACGTCAATTTTCAACCGACTTTGTATTTTATGAGCTATTAAAACTATTTTTGCACAGCTAATTTTATCAGATGAAGGAGTTTGCATCAACTTTGCGATAAAAGTAAAAGTAAGCCCGCTGAACCGTGCAAATCGTTTAAAAAGAACTTCTTGCAGTAATGATATTCCACAATGGTATGCTTATAGTGTCCGTTAATCGCTACTAGATAAGTTGCTGAAAAACAGGAGTCTATTTTTTACGCAACTGTCACATTTTGTTTAAAAAAAGTATCGCGTAACTTTTATCATTGGTCAAAGCAGCATATTTTTTCAGATATAGCCTGCTGAAACTTTTATGCTATTTCCGAATCATACAAAAACGAAACGACAGGCCAAGTACAAAGCTGTACATGAAGAGACATTTCATCAGTAATTCTCAAACTGGTAGTTACATTGTTATATGTTTATATTCACAAGGTATCACCTTCAAATGGAAGGGGAGAATAAGCATTCAAGATTGTGTAAGTATTGTTCAAGGAAATTTAAATTTTACTCAAGCGTATAAAAATGCCGTTTCTACAAACAACGTTTTATTAAAAAATAGTTTTATTTTTCTTTGCCCTTCGCGAAGCAATGATGACCATCTCATCCGAATGTTATATCAGTGCAGTTTGAATTTTCGTCGATAGATTCTGTTCTCGTGAGAAAAACTTTTTTTATATTTCCTTCCCCCTTTGATTAAACAATGAATTATTAAGATCCAATGCATAACTATTTACTTTTTTAAGTCTGTCTTTCGCTATTTAAAATTATTATAATCCTATTTTTCACATTTTATCTTCTAATGTTATAACTGCATGTATAACTTCGAAGTTGGAAAACTAGAAAATATTCTCAACATCTGTATAAGGATAGAAATTGTGACGTAGACAAAAGTTAATACAAGTACTTTTTAATGTAGAAAAATTAACTTTATGTTTGAATATAATCACATAAATGTGATCTTATAATAATAATGAACATAGAAGGTTATGAAATAAAAAGAATATAATAATTTAGTTTATCAAATGAGAGTAAAATCCTCTGAGATATCCTTAAACTATGTTCTAGTTTAGAGGGAAAAAATTTATTTATTAATCACTAAAGCGTTATAAAATCTTAAAAATTATCAAATAAGTAAAAATATCTTGGAGCTTCTATCAAAATTTATTTGTAAATTAGTAGGAAACGCTATTACAATGTATTAAATATATCGTCTGTCATTACATTACATTTGTAAAATAATTTATAAAAGTAGCTTAAAAACTAGTCGCTTTGAATATATACGTATTTATAATTAATTTCTTTATTATTAATAATATTTAAAGTAAAATATTTCTCAGTCTTAATTTTTCATCTGAAAATGTATCCAAGTTAAATATTTAAAAAAACACGTGTTTCCAAAAATTTTCAATTTGTGTAAATTACCTCAAGTGAACCATAATATTTTTTCTTCAAAACCAAAGATCATTTCATTATCCAAAAATAAAATATTTAATTCCTCGATTAAAAATACAACTTTTATAGATGGTAAACCTATTTTATTCGTTTCATAGAAAACGCGTCTGAACACTTAAAATTACAAAAATAATTTTGTTCCATAAAATTTTTAAAGACTTTCTCCTTTTTATTCTCTACTCATAAACCATAAAATATTATAAAATCTTTACATTTTGGCATACCTTAACGAATTCTCATAATATATAAAATTAACATATATAAATAAATTAATCTTTTTGAAAATAAACAGTATTATGAGATGCTGTTTTTTAAGAAGACAAAATATGCAATATTATGTTAATATCCCAATACAATATCAATTATTTGCCTATGAAATATAATATCATTTTTGTATATTAAATCGTCACACTAGATTAAATTCTAGCTCTACTTTTAGAAAATAATAAAATATTATAAAACTATGTATAACACTTTTCATGCTTTTATTTTTTTTCCCATTCAATTATCAAGTTGAAAAAAATAATTGACAGATCGTTATTATAAAACTTGCTTAGAAATAATTTCTTATTGATTTATTAATTAATGGCTAAAATTGGCGTAGATAATCATAATTAATCTTAAATATTAAAAATGTTTTTCTTAATTATATCATGTAGAGCTCAGTTTTTCAAGTTTCCGTAGGAATTATATTTTACTTTAAGGAGAAAATTCAGACTTTTTATATTATTATTGATTTGCAACATATTATCGTTTTATAAGTAAATCAAATATACGAGTTATATGATTATGGACAAGCTAGAATTAAATTCACCGTGTGTTCTTAAAATATTTTAATAAAACTTTTTGATACGTAAATTTAAAAATCTTTGTACTTTAATAGCAATATGCCTAGTTTTACTCTGTCATTAAGCTACGGATATTTTCTTGCAAAATAGTGTTACCATAATCGAACAATTTATTTGCTCATACCGATTCGTTATCAATTAATATAGTATAATAGATAATAGAATAAGTAATTTAATGTAAGATAAAGTCTATTAAAGCTTAATAATATTATGTTCAGACTGGAGCAAAAAATATATTAGTTAATGTAGCTTTTAATTTTACGATGTAAGATTGAGGAAATTTAGTTATTGAAGATAAGCAGGCAAAATTAAATAGCTAATAATAATATTAATAATATATAATGCATTTGAACTAAATCATGTATAATGTATGATATATATATATATATATATATATATATATATATATATATATATACACAGCATATATATCATGTATATAAGTAGTTTGATTGTTTTATTTGAATCCGATACGAACAATTCCACAGAATTCTATTCTTTTAATATTGTTATGTACGACTCTGGCCGAATTCGTTTACCGCCCTAATCCAAGGGACAGAGTCGTCTTATATCATCGACTTATCGAAAGAATCATGTTATCTGACTTGTGTATTGTGCTTTAGTGCTTCTCTTGAAGCTTGCGGTGGTAACCCTGATTCAATAGAGGATTGAAGAGTCCCACAGTTCGGTGGTTGATAGTAGACTTCAAGAGCGACGTTTTATTCGAAGAGTAATCTCAACACGCTGAGTAACACAGGAATCGCTCACGTGGGTGGATGGTCTGCCATTGACTATTCGACTCCAATTAGTGCTCATCTCTTGATGATTTTTTGATAGATGCTCCGTAGCAATCACAGCAATATCCTTGTATGTAGTACGTCGTGCTAGTGGATTCATTTATTCTTCCTGATTAATCAATTGGTCTACATGTTTGGCATTATCTACTTCCCCAATTGATGACTCGCTTCTCGCTTTAAGATAGAAGCACATCTGGGTTGTTGTAATTCTTGCGCTGTAACTGCTAATATTACATATTTTGTATGCAAGTTGAATAATCGTGGCGTCGAGTATCTAAAAAACGAATAGCCTAGTCGGCATACGTGACAATGTATAGCTAATAATTATAGAAAAAACTTCACTTTACGCATTTAACTTTATCAAACAAATTAGCAATGTAACATACTTGTGCCTAATATTTTTTTTATTGAAAATTTCCTGACTAAAGGTCACTTTAAGTTAAGAATCAGCTATTATTTTTAATTTTGTTAAACTGAAGCTTCTTTTAATACTCAAATTATGACAATTGTAAAATAAATTATGTATTTAAATTAAAAGAACGGTCGATCTCAAAGCGACTGAAATTCATATTTATACATAATAATCGTAGCAGTAATAAGACATTAGTAGTCGATAAATGTGATCTCGGTGAGCCCAACGAGTAGTAAAGTGTAAAGAATTGTTATATTGTATGTAGTTGCGTGTACTTATATCAAAGCCTGTGAATTCATGATTTCTCTTGAAGCTGGTGCAAAGCGCAGAAAGATTTTGACGACGCTTCTCGAGGGTAGATCAGCGTGCCTTGATGCAACTAGACTTGGCCTGAGTGATCGGATACTTGTGTTGCAATTTTCCGCTCATGATGTCCATTAATCTTTTGTAAAGGATAAAATTGTCCCGGGCAATTCGTTCTTGACGCTCCCGTTCGAGCTGCAACCGTTTGGCGTCGTGGGTAACGTGTGGCCTACGTTCGGGCGGCTTCACGTTCACCGTCGGTGTTGCCTCGCGAACCTGTTCACAGTTCATTCGATTAGCTCATTCTTTATCGTTGCTTCTTGTAACGAACGCAGCTTTCGGTCTGGTTCGGAACTCTGATTCGTGAAACGGTTGGGAACCAACGAGGGAACCAACGAGGGAACCAACGAGGGAACCAACGAGGCCATTCATCCAAGACCACCAAACCCGTTTAATTTCAATCCTCGCTACGTATAATGTATTATCGCTATCTTTTATAGTAATTTGGCTACGTCTCGCTTTTCCGTTTATCCTTGCAATTGGAATGAACTTTAAGGGTAAATAAATACGTTTATGTGAATTTATAACGACACGAATAAGTGACATATTCGGATAATAATTTACGATAATCTACAAATTAATTATACTTATATATTAAATAATAATAGTATACTTTTTTCTAAATATATTTTTCTTTTACTGTGAATTATGTACATGATATGTCTAACACCTGTTCAGGAAATTTACCATTGTACTATACGAATGTTTTTGGAAAATAAATTTTGAGTTTTATTAATTGTGAATAAAAATATGAAAAATAATTACACAAATCAAAATAAAAACAACGAATCAAAAATCTTTATAAACTTTTTTTAAGAGGTAGTTATGTATATAATGTAGTGTGTGTGTGTGTGTGTACGTGTTTGTTATGATATAAAAAACATAAACCTTTAATAATTATATTAGTTAATTGTCGTAATTAAATTACTAAAATATTTTTACAGATATTGTAATTTATTACATTATAAAAAAAAAAAAAAAAAAAAAAAAAATTTAATTCATTTACTCACTTACCTACAAATGAATGCAAGTTTTAAAATATGCTACTTTATCGACAAATAAAATTCTAATGTAAGTATTGGATGATTTCACTAGATGGCACGATTGACCTTTTTATCATCTGAATCTTACTAAGAAAATAATTATTATAAAAAACGAAAAGTTGCGTACACTCAGCATATAATTTTTTATAAGAAACTAATAATTGGCAACTTTTGTCACAACTCGTAATTAAACTCCGTAATGAAGTATGATATCAAGTCAGCTACACAGTTCTAATAATTTAGCATTCAAGTAAATAAATGAAATGCTATGATTAACTTTAAGTATTACATTATTTTCAAAGTAGTGAAACGGTTGATTTGCTATTGAATATACCGAATGAAATGAAGTTATACCAAGGAACATTAAAAAAAAAATAATTTTGTAGTAATTTATCCTATTTATGAAATCATGCGTTAAAGAATAATACGAGTAGATTCTATAGATTTGAATCACAATTTTCCTACCTTCGAACGATGTTGCTGAAAAGAACGTCGATCCCAACTGTAGACTGCTGATTTACATTTGCGAGATGTCACAGATCCGCTGCAGCGAGATGCCGACATTTTTTCAAGAATATAATGTAAGAATTCGTCGAATATTCCGAGCTACAGATATAAACTGTAATGCTAATCTGTTCCGTTTGGTTTGTTCGATACACCCGTTTGGATTGGAACGTTTCTGTGACAACTGAAATGATAAACATCCTATAGCACATACCTTTAAAGTATAGCACTTAAATTTTAACGGTTAAATTTGCTTTATGTAAAATATTTAAAAAAGGAACATTGTACGCGTTGAAAATATATTTCAGGAATAAACGCAAGACACGATTCGAAAAGCTTATTGAAATATATTTTAGGTGGACTTGTTCATATTCTGAGAAAGTCCTGTAAAAACATGAATCTGCAGACTTCATAAGAATATAATAAACAACGTACTTTTACGGAAAATTCTTTTAATTTAAATACCATTTTGTTTTTACTATGATTTGTATATAAACATTACTATATTATTTTCATTAGTTTATAGATGGTATACTATTGGGTAATTTATTTCTATTGAAAAGAATTAGATATTATTTTGTAATTATTAAATATTTCCTTTTACTGGTAATGTACAGAATAAGAACTAATACATTGCAAATTATATTTTTAAAAATATATCGACTGTTTCCGACTGTCGGTAAATAAGAATACTGTATACATGTATGTAAAATTCTTGGCAAATTCTGTATTAATTTCTAAATCGATGAGAATTTTTATTAAAATCTTTTTATTTTTATAACATTAACATAATATTTCTATGCAAGCAGTGTCTTAGAATTTCTTGTCATATCGAACTCTCTAGCTTTCAAATGTAAAAAAAGTCGAGCTACGTATTGAAAAAAATCTAACTAATTGAAATAATAAATTGGGTATTAAAAAATATTTATATCTTAATTTTATACTCTACTTTTAGAATATATCAGCTCAAACAAAGAAATTTCAATACGTCAAAAACTCATGATTAAAAAATAGGTTTATCTAGTACATACTTTTCGGAAAATAACTTGAAGACATTGTCAAGAACATAAAAATTGATAAGCAATATTTTCATATTTTATAAAAGTCTACAAAAATTATGTAAACTTCCGTTAACAATCCGAAAATTGAGTCTTTAAAATTAATCTGTTACTTTAAGTTCAATTTTAAGAATAAGATTAATTAATAATAATAAGAAAATTCCAAAATGGCTCGCCTTACTAAACGCATAATTAAATACAGAAAAATGTAACGTATTTGATGTTTTACGTATAATGCCATAAAAGTATGTACGTATGTACTACAAATGCATAAGATTAACAACTTTCAGAGTGGCTTTATAATTCGAATACAGTAATATTATAACTATGAATAATATTATTGGCGCATTTACAACTTGAAATTTAACTTTTATTATTATATATTAGTTAACGAGAAACTTCATTCATATTTGATTGAATAGTTTCCAAAATGTCATTATATTAATTTCTATAAAATCCTTTCGATTTTGAATTATTCTACAGTGTTTCAACTTATCCGATAATAATAATATACTATTCTAATTCCAATATTAAACTAGTGTGAGTGCTAAGTGTACGCTATATTGGTGATATAGAGGGTCTGGTAATTAACTCATTACCGCAGACTGCATTTTGTAATTAAAATTACAAAATCGCTAATGCGTTAAGCAACTGCGTTTTTTTCCAAAAAGTTGAAGAAATATATTGTACCTACCCGTGGTAAATATATTTTGCAAACAAACCTTATTTTGAATAAACAAATTATATTTTTTAAGAACTCTTGTAGGCGAAAAAATAAATATTTTTGTACCCTTGCGTTTGTACCCTTACTTTACTGAAATTTATTCATTTAACAATTTGTATATTTTGCAAATCCACATGTAGGTAGAAAAGGTCATCCATTTACTCAGATAAAACTCGAGCCCATCTGCTTTGTATATATGATCGTACAAATTGTCGGCATAGGCTAAGAATTCTGAAAATATACAAGCTAATGTCTCGTGCAAATCGGTAACGTAACACGTTTCATAGAATAATGTCAATAATTTGAGATTTCCTACACCGAAAGTCAAAGCCTTTACACTTTTATGGGAATGAGCAGCTGCGATTGAGACCTGGTGAGTTGTAAATTTAAGCAAATGCTTTTATGATTATGTATATTATATTGCCACAGGATGTGTGATTTAAAATAGATAATAAGACAAAGAATATCAATAACTAATCAAAAACACTTTATATGTCTTCCTTGATACGACGAGCAGCACAATATTTATTGTGTTCAAAGTAGCTTATCTCATGTAAATCGTGTTTAAATTATATTAAATAGAATAGAGCAAAAAGAATAAGAACTAAAGTTGTTTAAGGATCAAAAGCAATTTATGTACCACTTTGACGTTGAAATTAAAATTTAAAAGTACTTTGATGTTTCTCATCTACTTTTCCCAATTTTTTGTTACAGTTATTAAGTTCGTTCGAATGAATATTATTTATTTTTTTAATGCTTACCTTTTTAGATATTCCATGATTCTAATACATAAAAGTGTTGAATAATTTAACCGTTTTTTATACGCTTACGATCTGTTTTAGAATTTTATATCAATATATCATTAATTGATATTATTAATTGAATAACATCTTATGAAAGCGCGATATATTTAGATACACTAGATGTTTATTTTTTATTAGAGTGAATAAATTGTAGTCTTACACAGATTCACTTAATTTTATCTATTGGTTAATTGATTGGTTTAGATTCGAAATCGGATGACATCAATAATTTTTTTCTTCAAGACCAAAAAATCTCTAAAAGCTTATCCGAACACTTATCGTTATATTAATAATAAATAAGATTCCCATCATTGGTTTATACACGTAAATTTGACAACAACAACTTAAGTAATTCACCATATTGCGGTAATAGTGCGGAAAGATGTTCATTTTACTATGTAGAAAGGTAATACTTTCAGAAATTAAAGGCAACAATAATTTTATGAAACTGTAGCCCAGTAATCTTATCTGAAAATTAATTTGACCAAATCCTTATAATTTTAAGCCAGCGTATTTAGACTTTTAAACCTGAAGGGTATTTTCTTGAAAAGCACGCGTCGGCAAGTCGGCAAGTACAATGTTTCATGTCGTTTATCTGCTTATTTCCTTAAAAAAATGTAATCTTTATTCAGGCGATACGTTTCTTTTTATTAGCAACAAAATATATTGTTTCACGAAAATAAAATACCAACTCTGAATATTCGTATTTATATTTCAAACTATTCGCATAATTTAATATTATTACACAAATCGATAAATCAAGAACTACATAAACTCCCATTCGAACGAAAACTTTTTAGTTTCTCTACGTCAAACGACTTAGTTCTCTAACAATGATAACAATCGCCCTTTCCTTACAGACATTTTCGAAGGAAGGCTAAACTTTCTGTAATAATTTTACTACTGTCCATATTACTAAAGACTGATTAGACATTATTATTTAAACTACAAAAGTTCATGAATGAGTATAGAGTTACTTCTGCGTTGTCTTTGTTTTTTTGTTTTTCTTTCGCTGATAAGTTGTTAAATAAGTTACTGTAAACATTAACTATCGGCTTGCGAGCTTTAATTCTTAAAAAAGAGTAAATTTCCCATGGTAAACATTTTTACTTGACAAATTATACGAACATTTGAATTGGTAAAGTTTAAAATATTCTTACTCGTGTACAAAAGTTTGTATTTTCATTTGGTTCGTGCACCTATTTCCCTTTATACGAATGTTTGTTCACAAGTCACGAAGCTATAATAATTACTAGTCTTCCATTATAACCATTCAACAAGGAACCATTTAACAAGGAAAAAAAGAAAGTCTCATGCTTTATCCGCGTTAGCGTTATTATGTGTACAATATTTAATGTACTATAAATTTCTTTAATATCATAAAATGAACGAAAAAAAGGAGGACAGGAGATAATTTAGTGAGAAGGACAGAATGACGGCGCGAATGAATAAGGGGAGGGAAAATGAAATCTATTGGCGCGTAAAGGGTCGCTTAGATCTTAATCCTGTCAATTGTGCTTTCAAAAGGATCAACGACCCACTCGAGATATATACACCAAAGAGGCTGTAGATAAATCGTAGGAAACATAAGAGAGACAACTAACGCCGGATATAAGTGGATAAAAGAAAGCGGGAAGGGAAAGAGCAGGAAAATGCTAGTAAAAAAAATGGCGGACTGCTTCCAATCGTTGAATTTCAGGAGCTTCGTTGGGTGCTACGACATAATATTGTACGAATTTAAACATTTGTGAATTTTCATAAGCAGGTAATACCACTTATACCACACCCAGTACTTTTATTTACCACTTATACCACGTATCCAGTACCTTTTTCCTTGCAGCAATTTATTGACGCATTCTTGACGCGTATGAAGAAATGTGGATGGACATTCATCGAGTTTCGTAACGAATGCCTGACTTATACGTTAAACTTAATTTTTTCTCAACAGAACAAATCGACCGGCTTCATAATAACGCAAATAATAATTATATCGCGATTCTACGTCGCGGGGACTGTTGCTCTGTTCCCTTTATCAGTTAAACCATTCGAAGCATCAAATGCTCGAATAATGACGATGTAATCGACTATTAATTAAACAGCTTAAAATTATTAATGATTGATCGATGCTTGATTCAATGCGGATTGGTCTAATCACTCGCGTTCAGAGGATTTCTATTGATATAACATTTCGGATTCGTGAAAATGAATAGTCATCGATCGTAAACTACAACGCGGAGTAACGTCCGCGTGTCAGATCGAAGTTTAGCAACTGTGAGATTCCAATCGAAGGAAAAACCAAAGCTACTTAAACAGCCACCAAGAGCGAACCGACGACTACGTCGGCTTTCCGTTGGAGAACCAGCGATTTTCAAAATAGAATAAAAGTAAAGGAAATGCGCGATACACGAGAACGAAAACAAGAATACGCACGCGTAAAATCATTATACAATGGAGCGCAAAAGGGAGGGAAATATTGCAGGAGAATCACGAGTACTTCCCCCTGTAAGGGAGAACCATCGCCCCCGGCTGTCTCCTGTATTAAATTCCACGCTCGTACACGCCGGGGCGACACTCATTATTGTGTAAAAAAGGAGCCCAGGGAGAAGAGATAGAGCGGTTGTGTCGGGAGATAGGAGGACGCGGAGATAAAAGGGGGAGGATGTGTAAGCAACGTTTGAAAAGGGAAAGTCGGCGGCCAATGAGAGCCTCGCGCTTGGCGCAAATTTATCGACCATTCGGTGGGTAAGCACAAGCCGTCCATAGGTCTAGGACTTTCCACGCTTGGACTTGGCCTCGTTGCCCGATAGTTTCTCTGATCTGACAATTTTAGTTTAATAACAAAGCTGCTTGCAGCCAACATCATACGGATGCTGTAGATTCAGCAAAATCTTTTATCCGCTTCGTGTAAACTCGAGTGCAAGTTTCACGTCAGCGTTACGATGCTTCATTTTTGTCGATTACGCGTAGGACTGATTTTTTTTTCTTTTTTTCTTTTTTTCTTTCCCCCCCCCCTCCGAGTCCGGTTGAAGAAAGACGAGGAAAATACGAATCAAAAATTTATACGCGTTTTAATCGCAAGGACCGTCATTCGAAACTCACGGGTACGTGTTAAACATTCGCGCGTAATCTTGTACCGTTGTCAACGTAAGATATCGATATGATCACGGATGAGTAAATGAAAAAACATAAAAATAAATTGTACGGCAATTTTTTTGATCGATTAAATTCGTATAATAAATTCAAGGATGTATGTTGAACCATTGCTGCACATTGCGCGCATCATTTTCGCGTGTATTGCACAAGAATAAAAAGCAAATACAGTTGTGCTACTTTAACCGTGTGATGTAGGTTATTTCAATATCATACTTTTGGAGGAAAATACAGCCAACGCGCGATTAAAAAATCCCTTACTTTTAATAAAATCCACAAAGTGGTATAAGAAATCGAATTCGTTTGAAGTCGTCGTCGGGAATTAACGTATTATTTCAATCAAGCCATGTGTCTTATTCAACGCACATCTCGTGATAAATTTATTACCAAATCCCGACGATCGATCGATCGATGGAGAAAAATAATAACTCGATGCAAGATGCAAGGGCTTTGTTAAAAGCGAGCGTTAAGTTTTCATTCGACGAGTCGCAAACCAAGCATACAAATTGCTAAAATTCTATACCTAGAACACATGGGTAATTTTGGTGCGCGTAATGAATTTAGAAGTAGAACTCGTTCTCTCGGCGAATTTGAGCAACTCAATATGGCATTAGGTCGAGTCCTCGAGCAGCCAAGGTATTAATAAACCAAAGACCACGTATCCTTGCGTAAACACTAAGAGCATCGGCTTCATAATCCTGAGTGCGCACGATGATCAATGGCTAGTCCGAGACTCCCCTAGCGGTGGACCAGGTCGCAAAAAACAACAGAGAGTATCCCCATCCCGAGGGTCTACAGCTTCGTCCATCGTGGTGGGCTGGTCTCGTTCCCCCCTCATTGGTGTCGCTACGCGGCAGAGGGGGAATAAGTGGGCGTGTTCCTCGTTGGCGAAGCTCCTGTAGCCGAGTGTCGTTCGCCGATGTGCGCCGACGTGCGCCGACAATCAGTCTTCGACGGGACGTCGAAGCACTCGCGTTTAGCATCGAGTTTTTGGATGAGTTTGCGTGTACGAGCGTGACGGGCGGTTCTGCTTGTTGTTAGCGTGTGCAGGAACGCGTCAGGAACATGATGATGCACACGATGAGCGAACACGGTGCCGGCGGTCTCGGAGTCGGGGTCCTGCCCTTCGACGGCATGGGCATCTATGAACAGCAGAGGCCTAGACTGGTATTCAAGATGCCGAGGGTCGTACCCGATCAGAAAACCAAGTTCGAGAACGACGAGCTTTTCAGGAGGTTGAGCCGCGAGAGCGAGGTACGTTTATCATTGTACCGGTTATCACAACTTTCGACGATGCTTTCGCTTACCAGGGGATCGAACGTCTTCCGCCGGTCTGGCAAAACCATTCGTTTTTTCCTTTCTTCTTTCTTTCTTTCTTTACGATAGTCCACGTTGCTTTCGGCCCTTCGTTTGCTCACTCGCTATGCGATGATTATGCAAAATTTATGCACGCAGTGGAAAGTGTCACTTGCTCGTTCGAGAACACGGGTTTTCTCTTGGTAAATAGACCAAGTGATCTAACGCGGCTCTTTATCACGATTCAACGTGCTTGAAAAATTCCTCAAATTCAATTCTGCGAATAGTGTGATATTTGCCACTTATATTACGAGCCGCTTCGAACATATTGCAAAGAGTTACGCGATAAACAGATAGAATTTATTTCCGAATAATTGTGTGCGAGGAACGTATCAAGGAATAAAAATGTTACTCCTGATATCGAAGCTGGAAAAAGAACATTTTCACTACAAATTTCTCGCTACAATTTTGCACTGTCCTCTTTAAGGACGAATCATCATTTTTAACTTCGCGCCTAACGATAAGACTAATAAGTCTGAAATGTAAATATTGACGAGTTCTTTCTTCCGCGGACATTTTTAAAAATGATTATAAATTCCGAAATGGTGTTGTGAACTTTCTCTAACATTTTCTTTTACAAATAGACCAAGGAAGAACGAAGAAACCAAATTCTTAGATGCTTATCTCGCACGCGAATGAATTAAAGAAAGTTCAAATCGAGTGATATAATGATTTTCTTTTCTTAAGACACCTTCACGTAACAGTGGAAAGGGTTTTTTTTCTGCAATAATAATACGTTGTCAGAGTCAACTATTTGTCTTTGATAATATCACGATAAATTGAGGAAGAACAGGAGAAGTTTAATTTCTTTTATTTTGTGCCGATACATAAAACACACGCAGGCTCGTGCGCGCGCGCAAATTAAGAACGGAAGCACGGAAAATCCTTGCAACCAAGCGCTGGAATTTTTCTGGTCTGCCCCGAGTTCAAACAGAATCGAGCTTTTAAGTAAATGCTTTTAAGAATAGCAATTTTTATCCGCGTAATGTAACCCGCGCCAACCGCGAACGGCGATCTTCCCTCGAGTAGTTGCGCACCTGAGAAGGTTAAGAGTAAAATTTCGTCAAATGCGTTGATCCTCGGCGTGTGAAATGTACCGGCTTTTCTCTCGATCCCCAGGTTAAATACACCGGCTACCGAGACAGACCAATCGAGGAGCGTCAGCTTCGCTTTCAGAACGGATGTCGCGAGGGACACACGGAAATCGCCTTCGCCGCGACAGGCACGAATCTTCAGCTCGTGTTTGGCGTCAGTTCTGGAAACTTCGCTGGAGATCCACGAGAGTGTGACTTCGATAAGGAGCACGGAAAGGTAATGAAAATCGCTCGTTGGACTAGGGGACAGGGTTTTGGCGTAGGATTATTGCGAAGGCGAATAGCAATTCGCCTAGGGTAACGGTAAGAATGCGCAAGACTACGCAATGAAAAACCGAGTTATTTCGTCGGCGGCGTTCGAGTAAGAGAGTTGGTACATCGTAAAGGGATTCGTTTTCAAATTCTATAATCTTTCTCTGCGATGTCGTTGGATCTTCGCGGTGAGAACAATTTCATCCAGAATATCTTGCTCCCGCAAAGCAAGTACACCGAATAAGAGTTTCTAAATAAATTATTCCTCTCGAATTGAGGTTCTTCCAAACGAGAAAGTGGATAAAGTTAATAAAAATTCGTTATAACGAAGACGCCGCAGCTTTCGATTACGTGATCTTTTCAAAATGCATTATTATTATTTCAAATGCACTTGCAAAACTGTCCTAGAAAATATTGTTTTCACGAGAAAGCCTCGTAAATGTTAAGACTAATGGTAGGACAACGAGATGCGCATCGGATAAAATATAAAACATGAATTTTTAATCGATAGTACGTAATTGATAAGACATTTATAAGCATGAGAGGAACCTAAGCAAAATAAATTCTAAATAGCACAATCGAAGCGTTCCATACCTATTAAAAATAAAAGCGCATTCCGTCCAACCGCGTAATGATTCTTTGATCTATAAATGGGGCCATTTCTCTTGTTATGCGACGAAGCGAATTGAACATGATTCGGCACTTTTTAGAAAAATTGTTATACAATTCTTCTAAAGCATATGGAATTCGAAAGCTTTCGCGTCGTAGTACAGCTTGTAGTATAGCTATCCTTTTTTCAGGGTTTACTTTTTCTTTCAATATATTGTGTGAAACCTGCAGTAGATAGATAAAATAAACGTTTTGTGATCGGTGAATTAGTCTCACAATAAAATCTATCCGAGTGAAATGAAACGTTTCGCAATTAAAATAAACGCTGTACAGCTTCTTTAAAAATGGACTTAATGAAAACGAAAATAATCAAATTTTTTAAGAATGCTTTTTACAAAAAATAAAAGTCTTTCCTGACAAATCAAATATATTAGTAAGATAACCCATTACAAATATTTCAAAAGCAAAAACTTTTAAGTGAGACACTATTGGGCTCGGAGTAACGTTTCTATCGCGCAAGGCTAACAAAGAAAAAGGCAAACATCCTTCGAGAGAGAGAGAGAGAGAGAGAGAGAGAGAGAGAGAGAGAGAGAGAGAGAGTGAGAGAGAGATAAGAAACTAAAAGAAAAATGGGAAAAAAATTCCAAATCTATGCGCCGCTCATCCAGAAATCTCGAAGAAAATCGAAAACGCTGCCAATATATCACGCATCGACGCAAAGAGATTGTAAAACCATTTTCCCTCCCAAGGAAACGTCCGGTCACGTCTCTTCCTTCTCCCTCCCCCGGCCGGCCCTTCACGTGCAGTCTAGCACTCGTGTCGAAATACACCCTCCGCAGGGGTTCGCCAGCCTCCTCGCCCTCCGCCGATCGGATCCACGTACTTCGACCGGAGGCAATATCTTTCCGGGAAAGCCGTCCGACTTTTACGACGTTGTTGTCCTTTTGTCCAATTTCCTGGGCAGTAAGACGTGCTCGGCCACGTCAAACATTCGCGAGAGGGAAGCTGGACTTCGTCATCGGAACGTCCTAATTGGGGATTCGGGTGTTGATAGATGGGAGGATCGCTCGTTCAATTTACATTACGGCGACAATAAAAGGTAGTTAGGATAAGTGTGTACAGCTGCTGCCGTCGCCGAGGGCTTGAAGTGGAAATATGTCACGGATACTGGAATTACTCCACTGGATTTGCTAAGCCGTAAACCGAATTTTCTTATAATTGGATTATCCACTTTCACTGGCGATTATCGCAGGTTGACAAAATTTCCATTGTTCGAGTGAATTATGGAATTTGTACCGAATCTGCCCGTGCGGACTTTCACCTTTATTCCTGACTTCATAAATTCCGAATCACTTACAATTGACATTTGTCGGATTTAATCTTGCAAGTGAAATAAATACGCCGTTGCAACTCGGCGTTGGTTGTAGCCCGTCGATGCCACGAGGATTTTCAAAAATTATAAAAATCTCTCCCGGTAACGGACCACCGATCCGTTACTCATTATCGCGTGCGACCAATGGTGAAACTAGTTACAAAAAAGAAAAGAGTAAACAAAGAATTGGTTTATTTAAAAAAAAAAAAAAAAAAAAAAAAAAAAAAAAAAAAAAGGTCTAGGCCCTTTTTGCAGAAGTAACGCGAACCTATTATTTAGAAGCTAATCGATTTCCTCGAGCTAGACTGCGTTTGCTGTTTTGCAAACTTTTTTCACCGCGATTAAAAGTATCGTTAAACATGAAGTTCCTCTGAAACGTCCTCGACCCTCGTAAATAAGAAAGGAAACGCGGCCGAAATCGTTATCTCGTAATGAATAATAATTTCTTTTAAACGAAAGCGCACACCTTCGGCGAAAAAGCGATCGATCGGTCGCTCTCCGTGAAAATCGCTGACTCGGAAGTCCGAAAGGACGCATGCGCGAATAAAAGGGGACGAGTTCGCGAAATCACGCGTGTCCGACCCTGGGAGAGGGGGCGATACTTGGACGTCGGCGTCGGAACGCCAGCCGCCATCGCGATCGATAAAGCACGCCGACGCTTGGCCGCCATTTTATACCGGCGAATAACCCCCGCATGTCGCAACTCCTCAACCCGGGACTCGTTTATTCATTGCACGAGGTCCTTTCAAACGTAAGCTTCGTCGCGCCACTGGACGAGTTTCAAGTACTCTCATAACGTAGCGTTCTTCAAACGTTGGAAGTCGGAAGACATCCGAGAAGCAGTTGCCAATTAACGATACCGGCGGCTACCGGAGGTCCAAGTTTCTAGTTTCCCGTTATCAATTGGAATAAGCCGGAAGTCGCCGGTTGCACCGAAAATATAATCATTCGGTAATAAGAATGTTTTTAGCCCAAGAGTTCGACGCGTGAAATCGGCCTCGATTATTTTTATCGCAAAGAGTTACGTAACACTAGCGCGACATTTCGAACTTTATGAATGGGACGATTAAATTAAGCACACGAGTACCAACGCGAGTAAAAAGTACGATGGCCAAAGGCTCGTGATAATTTATTTGAAAATAAGCAACGCCTAGATTGCCGTGACTTTTCAAAACAATCAAAGCTTAGCGGAGCGGGGGGGGCCGAGAGAGAGAGCGTGAGAGAGAGAGAGAGAGAGAGAGAGGAGAGAGCGAGCGAGTGAGGGGGGTGGGGTGGTAGAGAGAGCGGAAGGCCCAGAGGAAGTGGGGCTCTTTTATTATATCCGCCTCGAGCCATATGCTCGGGGAGGCTTCGGAAGCTCGGCACCGGGGCACGTCGGCAATTGAAAGGACGCCAGCGCGATAGGACGACGGCGGCGACGACGACGTCGACCGCTCCCGGGCAATTTGAGTCAATTAGCACTTTTCGAGAAGCCGTGAGGCCAGATGCCACTTTCGAGGAACAGACGCGAACGGCTCGACGCGCGCTGCCCATAAATCTCCGACTTCCAACACGAAATGCTCGTGCATCGCCCTCCCAATGCACTTCACCTCGAACATCGTACACTCCGGACCGCACGAATACTCCTTTTTGTCTCGTGGATTAGCTTTCTTCTCGACTCTTTCATTCGCAGTCTTTTGTACGCCTTGCTTCTTTCTTTTTCTTTTTCTTTTTCTGTTCGAGACGATTTTTTCTTCTCTTCGTAGCGCTTTTATCAACCATCGCCTCGTTTTCCAATATGACGTTTATATCGCAGAAAGCTCGGAGCTTTCACGCGAGTCTTGTCGTGCGCTTATCGGTGCTGGAGTAATCGTAAGAAAATAAGCAATTGAAAAATTATAATTAAACTCGTTTGTGAAACAACGGTGTCAACGGTCTGCGTATGGACTGACAATATTTCCTTTCCAAACTACGAGTTGCTTAATCAATTTGTGATGCATTGCGGAAATGCTACTCTACACACGTGCACTGCGTTATCAACTTGCGGAGACTGCGTTGATTGCGTAATTCATAATAATTGTCGATAACGTCGAAACGCGCTAATGAAGCACGAACTTTTGATCCGGAATTTTATCGTAACCAACGCAACGGAATTGTAAAAGAAAAGTAAAGCTGAAAAAATAGCCGCGGTTTCATATATCGATGAGCGAAGCGCCTATTTTCGGAAACACTCGCAACCCTGAACGAGTTCTCCTCCTCCTGCCCCTGCTCCTCCTCCTCCTCCTCGCCGGTGGTGCGCGCATATCATACACCGCATCCCGTCGGCATTGACAAGCGTAACAATCGTCGGCCGTCGTTTGTTTTGCATCAGCTACGAGAGTGGAACACGACAAAGCGCCCGCGAAATCGAGAAACTGAGAGAACACGAGCCACGTGCGAGGGTTAATTGCGCGCGATCCTCGTGCGCGATAGACCGATTCGGCCTCGAGACAGACGTACGTGCATTATTCTTATCGCACCCGCAGGTACTCCAAGAGCGAGCCAACGTCACGAACCGCTGGCTTTTCTTCTTTTCCCGTAATTGGATGCCGGGTTTACGGGACACGCGAGTCTATCACTGGGGCGCTACGTTTTCCCGAGATCGTTATCGATCGTTATTCCGAGCGAGAGAGAGAGCGAGAGAGAGAGAGAGACAAGTGCCGCCGAAATCTACCGTCGCGCCGGTTTAATTCGCCGAGTTTCGCATCATCGAGCGACACCTTCACCCGCACAATTGGCAAAATCACTCTTTAGGCTCTCCCTTCTTGGACGATAACGAGAGAAACACTGTATCGGATGAACGCGGGGAGGATGAAAGATGCCGGTGGTAGCAACGTGTACACGATTACGAGCACAATGCGGACGCGTAAAATTATTCTTAATTTTGAACTTGTACCTTTGTCGCATTGTCCAAGTTGAAACGAATCTATCATCGCTCGAGTCGTCCGGCGATCTCGCATTAACGAAATCCTTCTTCAATAGCCCGTTGAGACGCACAGGACCATTTCGCCACAATGCACCGACGAAAAAGAGCAAGCAAAAGTAAACAATGCACAAAAGCCAACAATCGTACTTCTCGATATTTTCGTTGGGAGCGTCTTCCTCGCCGTTTCGCCGCTTCAAATTTCTATGCACCAAAGAGACGAACACGAACTTTCGCTGAAGGTGTCTTTCGAGTGTTTTATAGGTAGCCAATATAACGACCGAACGCTATAACGCGATTGATATTAGTCGAGCCGACGTTTTACTGCCTCGAGTCTTGGAATCTCCTCTCCGTCTTTCACCTGCGCCTCACTCTCTCTCTCTCTCTCTCTCTCTCTCTCTCTCGAGCGCACAGCCCCATATTTAGACGTTTCAAAGGGCCAAGAGGAGCAACAAAAAGTCGTGCTGTGCAGTAGGTAGCAGCTCGTAAAATCGAAAAAACCGTGCTCGAGTGTAGGTATACAACGCACTACCGTATCCTTAAACGGAACGAATTGCGCGCAGTCCGGAGGCGAAGGCAAAAATGACAAATCGTATTTGCTTCGTCTTTGGGGGGCGGGGGGGGGGGAGAGGGTCGTTGCATCTCTCGGTGAACGATAACGCATACGAATAATTGATACGCAACGATACGAATAACTGATCCTTTTCCACCTCCTCGTCCGAAGAACTTTTGCGAACTTTCGCGAGCCTTCGCTTCCTTTTGCGAGCCAAGATCGCCGTCGTGCGGACATTTCAACTGTTACTCGCGAGGGAGATCGACGCGCGTCGACAAAAGGACCCGTATTAATCACCTCGACTCCCGGTGAACGCCCGCCCGACAATGGACGACTCGCAAAAATGCTCCTTCACGATCGTTAAGATTTAATAAATAAGCCCGGTGCGTACCCGGACAACCCTTTCTCGCATTCTCACGCGCGCGCGCGAGTCTAACGTGAAAAACAAACGCGCATGGGCGTGACCAGCCCATTACCGTGTAATAATGAGCGACGATATTTCTGCGTTACCCTTTCGGCCGAGGTTCATTTGCATGGCGCGGCGAGTCGACAAAGAAAAAACCGGAGAAAAAAAAGAGAAAAAAGAAAGAAGTTGAATGCAACTGGAAAGGAGAAATCGCAGGGCAAAGGTCGAGCTCTGGGCCGAGTTCGCAAACCTGTGTAAAAACTAACATACGTTGACGTTGCCATTATTATCTCGACTGGCGATAGGCCTAGTTAAACGGCTAAAATACCCTTATCTAATCGGGATTTCCGTGCTTGCCCAACGATTTACGCTTGTTCCGCCAATGTCCGACGATTGCGCCTTAAGCTTGCAAACTCGTGCGTCTCCGCGAGATATTCGGGAATAAATTCAGCGGCGCCGAGCGGACCCGACCCGAGACTCGCGAAACCAAGACCCTGGCGATAACGTAATGCGCAAGCGATGATCGAGGACTGGCATCCGTTACGCAAACGTACGACGATTAATAATGATTATAAATGGAGCATCGGGGCCATTAAAACCGCCCGGACAGTGGGCTCCGCGCGAGGAGACAAAAGGACGAAGGAGGGACGTAGAGCGAGGGCGAGTTTTATTAGGTGAGGCCGCGGTCGGGGCGTGACCGGGCCGATTTTTTCCTCCGCTGAGAGTCCGAGCGACGCCGGGTGAAACGCGAGACGTACTCTCGACGCCGCAGGATTTTTCTCCTCTTTCGCGCTCCGTTGCGTCGATGCATCCGCGAAAGTACCGCGACGTTGGATAAGGCGTTGCTGGCGATCGCTCGATTACGCGGAGGTGTGGACGCGCGCTTGGCATCGGTAATCCAAGGACTCGATCCTTTTCACGCGTTACGCCTCGCTTCTGCCCTTCGAATACCACGCGAGCACGAAACTTGGAGGTGCGATTAAAAGGTAAAAATTGGATTAAAATTGGAGGTACGATTAAAAGGCCAATTGACCGCAACGAGAGACGTAACTACATGCCACGTAATACTAAGGGCGCGTTTGCCCTTCAAAGGGCCAGGACTCAACGCGACTCTGAGCGCACTTTTAAAAAGTTCTAATGGTTACACACACACGCGCGCGCGCGCGCACGCACGCACGCACGCACACACGTATCGAGAGACGAGGAAGAAAAAAGTTAAGTCGGGCTTATAAATTTACTATCGTTCTTCGAAAGCCATTGATGGCCAAATTAAGCAGAGGAGGGCTAGGCTTCTAGGGAGCTGGAATAGCTTGCAATTTTCTACGGAGAATCGCAACGACTAGGCCGAACTAGCCTAGGCCGAAACCGGAAATCTCACCTCTTGTTGCTCTTGTGCGGAGCGCTTAATAGTTCGCAAGAACCAAATACTGCGGAATGAGAGAAGAGAAAGGACGAGACTTGTTAGCCTGCGGGTGTAATTGTCATCGCGTTGTCTGCGAAACATTGCGAAACAAAAAGCCGTTGCAATTTGTCGTCGCGCGAGGAAAAAGACGCAGCGATCGATTCGTTTTCATTTGGCGAACAGGCCCAGTGAAATTAACGAGACTGTTAAGAGGTAGTTTGTCCGTGGCGGAAAAGGAAAACAGTGGCCGCCGACCCTCGGACAAAGCGAATAGTGTTCGCAATGGATGAAAAAAGCGTAAATTAGGATTTCCGAAGTCGTAATTGCACGCGCGTAGTTGCGACTGTCGAAACGAGGTCCTTTCATAAGTGTCAAAGACGAAGTGGCGCTGCTTCGCGGCTGGATACTGCTTTGCTTGATAATCGAGCCGCGGGACGTCACCGACGCCAACATAATCGAATATTTCAAAGTGAATCGCAATCCAAATGTGTGTGTGTGTGTGTGTGTGTGTGTGTGTGTGTGTGTGTGTCCCATCCCCCTCTCCCGGCCCCCGGCCCCTTGGACGTTTATTTAGTCGGAGCGTAGCTAATGCAGTTTGCCGTAATACGTTTACCGTTTCACCGACTTTCTCATCCAGTCGAAATGTGTTTTGCCAAGGAAATTGTTGCTTTTTTTCCCCCCGGCTTATCCTGATATTCGCAATTTCAGTGCTTTTCCGGGAGCGAACTTGGTTGCACCTCCAAAGGATCTTACATCGAGCGTCCGACTCTCGGATGAGTAGACTCCGGGTTTTAACGCGTGTGCGACATCGAAGAGCTCGTTACGCATGCAGAGGAATCCGGCAAATGTATCGGGCAAACAAGGCGCCTTTTACGACATCGACCGGTATGACCGTTTACGGAGGAAAGTGCTTCTTTCGTGATTATTAAGCGGAAAGAAGGTTCGTCTCGACGTCGAATCGGCCAATAAATCAACGTATTTTTAATAACTCAACATATTATTCGCGGTACGCTCTCGAGTTTCCGGGAAGATTTTTAGCCTCCGGTCTCTAGCGGTCGTTTTGTTTCACCGAGTATTCCTCCAGTGGGGCGATTCGGATAATCAGCCGACGCTAATTGCGACAGTGACGCCTCGTACCGTATATACGAAGCCAGCCCCCCCCCCCGCCCCACTTATTTGCTCGAGGTAATTTAACAGCCACCCCCCATGAGATGTAAATGTAGGTGGCGAGCGGATATTCACGTATGTAAAACAGTCGAGTGGCGGAGAATGGCGTAAATGTAGCTAAAGGGCGATCGGTCGTATTGATCTACATGCGTTTTTGGAAATTCGCAGGTCCACCTGAAGTCGCACCTGATCATGAACGGCGTCTGCGTGACATGGCGCGGCTGGATCGACCTGGAGCGCCTCGACGGCGTCGGCTGCCTCGAGTACGACGAGGAACGAGCCGCCGAGGAAGATGCGCTTCTACGCGATCAGATAGAACGGTACAACCGACGCGTTCAAGAAATCGAGGACAAGCATCGAGCGTATCGCACCGGTGGCGTCCAGGGCCCACACCTCAACCACCACTACCACGGACACCACGGACACTTGGGAGTCTCGGGCACCGGCGGTGGCATCGATCCTCATCTCAATCATCGCCAGGATCCGGAGATGGAAGTTAGATTACGCGCTTATTAATGAATGCGCAGGATCGGCACGCGACTCTTTCTTTGTTTGCTCTTTGTTTTGTTAGCCCTTTGATTGCACGTGGGCTACACGCTGGATGATAACTTAGGTCGGAGTAATACGGTGTACCAGCTACTGTTAGGATAAGCCCTTAGGTAAAGTACACGCTAGGTAAAGTCTCCGCTAGGACTCGGGCGGTAATCGAAGGGCTTAACAGAACTACCACGGAAAGTTACCTACGGAATATTCCTCTTTGTTAAGAAAAGAAAGAACTCGAAAAATTGACATTTGCATTTAGCCCCTTATCTATAATCATAATAGCCAAATTATCGCGCGCTCGCTTACAAGCTGATCCGACACGTTGATGTAAAATTAGACGGACGGTACGTAATGTATCGCTTTTGGTTGTAAAAAGTATAACCTTTACGAGGTGCTCAATCCTTACCTATGACAATATGGTCCTCAGCTCCGATTTGTGGTAGAAAAGGATTAAGTGGCGTAGATTGAAAATTATTAGGCAATGCAACGTAATTACACCGATAATGCATACTTTAATTATTTAGGACTGCGGTAGTAAACGGTGGTACCTCTACCTCTCTTGCGACGATGAAAAAACGTATTTGAGCAAAAGCACACGAGTTTATATTTGATAACTAGGATATTAGGTTTATTCGATACATCAGTAGGACCATCAATGTACACGGATATTACATTTTTCCACGCGGAAACGTCTTTTCTCGACGCGAAAGCATAATACGTCGCCAATTTACGCTTTGGAATTTTTACGTCGCGCGTTTCGAAAGTGGGTTTCATTCGACGAGATTAATCGAAAGGGGTTTCTTTGTTTGTTTGTTTTTTTTCCCCCTTTTACCCCCCCCCCCTTTCCCCCTTCCCCCCCCCACCACCGCCACCACCACCGCCACCATTTTTCCCCCTTTTTTCTCTTTGTTTAATAATCAACGACGACAAATTTTATGACTAAGTTCGTTATTGTGATATTCTAAAAAGTAATATTTATATCGAATAATATTAAAATAAATATGTTTTACCGTATACGCGCTGAACATTATTTTTCTTTGAATATTTAGCTCTCGCGATGAGCTGGAGGAAATGAAAATGGGGAATACATTCTGAAAATAGTGAACTGTACTTAACAACAACTGTACTTTTACAAGGGTGTTTGTTTCATCACTTTGGACAAAACGATGCCTTGGGATTGAGGCTAATTGCGCAAAGAGAATAGTATCGGGCGTACATTAATTTCTATCGTGTAAGATTTTTATTTACATTTTAAGACGATCGTTTATTAAGGAGAGATATTTTTGTCAGCGCTCGAGCGTCCATTCGTTTGCTATCGCCACTCGACTATAACTTAAGCTAATTTCGATTAGAGCTAGCTTTCAATGACTTATACACCAAATAACTAGTTTAACGTATCACAAGATTTTTATCACGAGAGTCAATCAAAATTCATTAAGGCATTTACACTTTAATGAAAAAGTGGCTGAATAATAGTAAATCGTAAGCGGATGAAGCGTCGAGCGCCGAGAAAAGAATTTTAGTTGACTGCGTTTGGTTAGTCGAGGAATCCCTGCACTTGGAAGAAAACTCGCTGCTGCTCTAGTTTGTCTAGCTGCGAGGTTTGTCGAGGTTTGTCGAGGGCTGAATCAAGCGACGTGATTCCCCGACGCGAGGTAACATTGCGAACGCAGAGAAGCGGGCGTAAGTCACTCGTCACCCCTTCTCGCCCTTTTGTCATCATCATCGAATAATGATGGAGTACGTAATGGAGGTGGATTTTGTTGTCTGTACATATTTGTAAAGAGTTTATCTATTAAATATAATTTTCCTCGAAATGCACCGAGACCAACGCTCTTGTATCTTATTTACTCCGATCCCTCTCCATGTTCCCTCGGGCATCCCTCAGGGGTGCTGAACACGGCCGGTAAGGACGATCGAGAAGAACGGCGCTGTTCCTTCGAGATTTTCTTTTCAAACGCGGGAAAAATTACGGGACACCGCTGACCTTCCGTCCGAGAGAAACAGTAGCAGGAAAATGTGCGCGTAGACATTTTTTACAGAAATCGCTACAAATTATTGTTCATTGACGCCAACAGCTTCTTCGGGATCTTTTTGCCGCATTAGAGCGGATATTGTATTATAAGTTAATCTCACACATCGTGGGCACGATATTTTTCTCGGAAATCACAAAGAAGCGAAGAAGATATTATTATACAATGCCAACCCCACATATTTCATCTCGAGCACAGTGTTCGGTTCGTTCTCTCAGGAATCCAACGAAACTGCAAACCTCCTTTTAAAAAAGTGGCACAAAAAGGTAACAAAGACGCGCTAAGGCGGCAAGTCGAGAACGAGTACCGGTGCAGTGGGTGTAACGTAACGTCTGATCTATTAATTCATACTCGTAGTCCCGCGGAGAGTGAGAAAATCGGAGTAAAAGAATCAGGAAGATCGGGTGTAAAGGCGCCGCGTCGGATCGTCTTTTGTCACGAATCAGCGCTGCCACCTGCGCGAAGCTACGCCCGCGCAACTTTTCCGATATTGTCCTCCTGGACGCCATTAATCATCCTCTCGCACCTTCTGGAATTCGATCTAGGAAAGGGAGAGAGAGAGAGAGAGAGAGAGAGAGAGAGAGAGAGAGAGAGAGAGAGAGAGAGCGCCTCCCGTATTTCGGGTAAATAGAGACGTCCTGGGGCGATTGTGACGGTTTCCTTTGGAGAGAATGTGTGAAAAGTGAGATGGAAGGAAACTTTCAGGGGGAGTCTTGTACGACGTTAAATGTACCGTTTTAAGGGGGTGATAACTTTTAAATTTATGGCTTTTACGAGTTGAAGACTCTTAATTTATAGTCCGAGTACGAGTACGCTCTCAAGCGGTAATAAAATTACAACGAAACTCAAGACAGACCGACTCGAATAATGCAAACTGTTATTATGATAAGGACTTATCGTAAATATGACGAGGATTACTTATAAGCGTATGAAAATGAGCTATCGGTTTGACTGATAGATAAAACAAAGTGTTGAGCTACAGCGAGTAATATTTTCTCGGCCAAACGAAGAAATTGATAATGGAGTTCGCGGACCGGAAGTACACTGGAAGTATGTTGCTCTTTCGTTTTCAAGCTTCCAAAGCGATGCTTGTCAATGCCGTGTTACGATAGCGTTATGAACGCGCAAAGGAATGCTAAATCGTGCTGATTTCGGTAAGGATAACGTCTGCGATCAACCAAATGCATCAGTTCTCAAAGTTGAAAAGTTCAGTCGCGCGTTAGACGTAGTTCAAGCATGGAAATAGAAAATTATAAATTCCTAAACATATTACTTATTTTATTTATATATATGGAGAGAGAGAGAGTGAGAGGGTGAGAGGGGGGGGGAGGGAGAGAGGGAGAGAGGGAGAGAGGGAGAGAGGGAGAGAGGGAGAGAGGGAGAGCACGCATTTCACGAGAGTAGCCTTGGAAATATTGAGTAAAAACAGCAGAAAATAAAATAAAATTGAATAAAGAATTTAAGCTCCTGGACAAGAGACCGTTTAATATCGTACAAACTCCGCGTGTGGCGTCGAGCCGAATTAACAAGGAAAGCCTAGGCACAAGAAGGCCGTGAAAGTTTCCAAAAATACGAATTCATCCTCTTCGTCTCTTTTTCTTCCTTGGGACATTTCACTTTGTTTGACATTCCACGACACTGTCAGGATTAATGGATTGTGAAAACTCCGCCGATGGGCTGACTTTCACATCGAAGAAGTTAATGCACACGTTCTTCAGCGGAATAAGTATTTTCAAAATTCACGCTCCTTTTCGAGAATCCAAATACAATGCATTGTATTTCGTACGTAGCGAACCTTTTTGTGCGTGGATTTCGTAGATTCTCGCTTGGTACTCTCTTTCAAATACACTCGGGAGTGTATATAACTACGAGTGGTTCTTATCGATCGATCTAACGATTAGCGAATCCGGTTGCTCGAATTCCCCCGATCTTTCGTAAAAAAGCTTCGCGTTATTCCAATTCAACATTCGCACGCCGCCGACGATTTTAAAACGAGCGCTTAATTCTATTTCGAGCGATGCGAACTCGCCTGTAGGGCTTACTTTACTTTCGCTGGAAATCCTCGCACGAGTGATCCACGAGTGATCGAGGCCCGTTTAACCGCCCGTTTAAGCGTCGTATTAACGCGCGAGTCAAGTTTATGCGACTAAAACAAATAAATACCAACGGAGCCAAATTCAAGAGCTAACGACAAAATCAAGCGCACCCTTACAGTACAGCATCCGTCGCAGTATCCAAGCTATCGCCAACCGAATACCGTGAAACGAGGTCCTATTTCCTGGTAAGCGATTGCCTCCCTACCCGCTAAGTAACCAAAAAAACCAACCACCGACAAGGGAATTTAGGTGAAAAAGCTTGCGAGTCTTGCGCTATTTTGTCACCTTCCCTCGGCGATCGACGAGCTGAAGAGGGAGTAACGCAGTAGCGTAAACGCTGCGTCATTCGTCGCCTGGGACACCCGCGTCGCCGGGAACATTGTCGCGCACCCCCCGGTGCTCGAGGTCCGTCGCGACGGGAGGCGACGACCCTGGTTATCGCGTCCCGCGTCCCCGTCGCTGTATCGCCGGTGTATTTGTCGGACTTACTGCAGGGATCGCGGGCTTTAATCAGCCGAACAAATAAAGGCTCGCATTATTGGCTTCGGTAAGACGAAGCAAATCCACCGCTGCTTATCCTAAAACAGTGGTTCGCCGTTTAATGAAAGCGGGCCTTGAGATCGTCGAGAAATTGGGAAAGAGAACGTTTACGCGAGTATTATCTCTCCCTCTCGCCCCTCTCGCCCTCTCGCTCCCTCTCGCTCCCTCACTCTCTCTCTCTCTCTCTCTCTCTCTCTCTCTCTCTCTATCCAAATAGAGGCGCCTCACGAAGTTACATCTTTTGCAAATTGCTTCTACTGAACTCGTTTTCCACGCGACGATAAATTAAGTGTTATCATTTCTATTTCTTATGTGCACGGCTTTGTCACGAATGAAGGTCAAGGAATTGAGATTTAACGAGACTCGCAGCAGCAATTTGAAACTGATTAATCAGGCACGACGTCTAGCGCGTGCCTTTGCTTTATAATTAATTAGATTCATTAGTGCTCGTTTATCTCGTATCTCGTTGGACAAGTATTCAAATAATTAACAACATTTGAGCACCGAGCACTAAAAGTCCCAGGAAAATGCAAGCGTCAAAAGTCCGCGAACAGACGGTCAAATTCACAAACTTACGACTAACCAGTAAACACGCGTTCTCCCGTGTTCACTCTCGCATTAAATTGCTCTCACGACGATAATTTCAAGTATTCAAAGAGAGTTGTGCAATGATTTAAGAAATACATACCTACGATAATATTTACCTACACCGATCTCACCGCCAATCATAATTATACAGGCTATAGGGAAAGGCCAGTGAAATCGATTTAGGGATCACTTACGTTGCTGCGCCCATCTACCGGTGCACCTGTAATGCAATAATAATGCAGTAATAACGTAGTGATGATAAAGCAGGACGATCGTAGAGCATAAATTTGAGTAGATCGGCAACGAATCAAGAGCATTCTAGACAATTTACAATTGGAGATAAGAAGCGAAATATTCCTCTCGTGTTGCGCGCCGTCGAGAGCGAGGCGAGTTGTGCGAGAGAACGAGTTCTCCTTTTTTCCGGCCCTAAGGAGGACTGCAACAGGAGTAATTACGTCGTTTCGAGACAAGCCGGATCGATGTAAGGCGATACGGCCTACGCGACGGAATTCTTATAAGAAGCCCTACGCGCAACGATGGAGGAGAAAAGGGCGAATCGACGTTCCCACGGACGAGTGTAAAAGTGAGTCTTGCATCGGCTAACCGGACTCGATAAAAACTCCACGCGCTCGTGCGTAATTAGATTACAATTAGATTATAATGTAATTTTTTGTTTGGGTTTGATAGGTAGCGCAAGGGAAGGGGAAGGTTTATCGCGAATCCCTTTATCGGTCGTTCGGCCCATTTCGTAATTCAAGAAGACGCGGGAAGGCTTGCGATTATTGGTACATAATAATAATAATAATAATAATAATAATAATAATAATAATAATCTGGAGTGTACGCGAGGTCGCGAGTACGCGCAAACTGTTTCGCTGGGTGTCTAGGTGGTGGCATCCTGGCGTGTGAGAATTTCAAATCAAGGAAAGACGGGGAAAATATCTTAACCGGTAGCGATGGCGTCACACTTCTGCCTGATGTCACATCAACACTTTATATTAACATTATCGGTGGCACTATTTCCTGTGGTGAGATAATTTTCAAGCTTATCGCTGTAAAGTGTATTCCCCTGACAGGCGCTACTTTATTTTTAGGTTGCAAATTTAAGTTATCAACTATCAACGCGTACGCTTATACTCCAATCTAACGTACGAAAATAAAACGCACGAGAATTGAATAAAAGGCCGTTCGTGCAGACGAAAGGCGCGTTGCGACCAGCAAACGAAGGTACGTTTATCAGCGTGCGAATTCGCGCGGACGATGGAGGCGAGCGAAACATTTTGCGAGGATGAATTCGCGAGGAGGAAGATCCCAAGCGGGATAATAAGAGAGATCGCGCGAAGTAAGATCGTCGTCTTGTCGTCGCGTTGGAAATTGCTGGAAATTGCAAGTCGCCCGATCACTTGCCGAGGCCAAGCTCTCGGAAGAAGGAGCAGAACTTTAGAAAGTCGGCATTACCGGCGAGCAGCAGAAGAGAAAAAAATAAGATAAAACGAATAGGTTAAGCGAGCCGAAATCGTTCATTATCACAGACGCTGGAAATAGCCGTGGCAATCGGGGGAACGAATCGGTGGACCGATTCGTTGGCAAAACAAGCAGCTTAAAAGGAGACGACGAAACCGAAGGGAGATAAATTGCCGAGGCGATTTATAGGGTCCCCGAAGCGACGAAAGAAAACGGAAGGAGGAGAGGGAGGAGCGCGTCCTTCTCCTGTTTTCCTTGCACAGCCGAACGGAAAGAGCATTGCGTGGAGTGGAGCGAAGAAAGTTGAGAGGCTCGTGGAGGCTCGTGGAGGCTCGTGGAGGCTCGTGGAGGCTCGTCCCATCTGCCATCGATTCCTTTCCAATCACAATTGATGACTGGCTTGTGCGCGCCTCGAGGACTCTTCGAGGCTCGTGTCCTGCTCGAGAGGGAGACGCGCGCGTGTGTCACGGTAATTTTGCAAAATGGACGGGGACTGATTTTTCCTTGGACGCAGCCCCGTAATAAATCGTCGTTGTGGGTCCCGCGTTGAACCGACTTTATAGCATCGGCTCCATTCGTCCTCGATCTGTTTTGACAGGAGTGGGGCGAGGGATTTACGTCGCGTCGGGCGCGCGAGTCCGCCGGTGGAGATTTTTCATACGAGGAGGAGAGTCGACAGCTGCCGTCGGTACCGAGACTCCACTCTCGATCTATCGCTATTTAACTCGAGAGGTCCTGGCCCACGACATTGGACACGCTCGTGTGTATCGACCTGGAAACGGATCAGCCGGTCTTTCTCGTAATTTTCACGAGTGCGTGAAGTGCACTATTGGCGGAAAACTCGCAGCTTTTCTTTCGTTTCCCCTCCCCAGGGCGCCTAGACTTTCTCGATTTCTTTTCTTTCTCGAAGGTCCGCGGTGCGCGTGCATCTTGCGAGATCGCAACCTCTCAAATATAATTCCTGAGATATAAATTACGCGAAGCTTATTCGTTGTGTTTTTCTTTTCCATCCGCCAGTTGTAATGGGACAGGTGCCCTTGTATACCTAGACCCTGAAAATCCTAAATTAATCGTTGATCGCAAACGATCGCAAATCGCTCGTTAAATTACGGCGCCTCGCGTAGGAAACGTTCGTTCGGAATATTCTTGCCTATTCTTGGATGAATTTTCGTTGCGATTGCGGACATCGACGGCGATATTTGTACATCCGTGTATAATAAAGTGACGTCAATTTATCAGCTATTTTCGTCCGCCCGAATATGCGCTCATTTAGAGATGCTCGAGGCCACTGCAGCTAAAGCAAGCCGTACGTTACAAAAATACTTCTGCAACGAGCAATATTACGGTCGTTGGCGTGTCGCAATAATGATCGTCGAACGAACGACTGACCGACGAGTCCAATGGGAAACGGTGCACGTCTTTCGACGGGAAACAGAGGTTTTCGAACGAGTTTTTCAACGAGTCGAGCGAGTCGAGCATCGCCGGAATAAAAATTTCACTCGTCGCAAAGGCGCACTCCACTTAGCGATCGGCGATCGGCGATCGGCGATCGGCGATCGGCTCTCGGCTCTCGGCTCTCGGCTCTCGGCTCTCGGCGTTATTTAGGGTATCATTCGCAGCTGCAATTTCGATCCGCTTGGCGAACGTAGTAGAAAGTGTCGAGGTCGAGTCGAATCACATCTTCGTTTTGAAGTTACCGCGGCAACAACGCGCGATTCCATCGCAGAGCCGCCGTATCATTATCAGGGGATTGAGGTGCACACTGCCGTTCCGCTTTCCGGTCCCGTGCTCCTCTCCCTCGCTCGCTCTCTCTCTTTCCATTATCTCTCGCCCCTCCACTTTGCTACCTCCCGCCAACGAGGAGCTGGACTGGTCCATGTAAGGCCAAGGAGACGAGTAAAAAAGGGATGAAATCGACGGTAATTGCCGACAAGTCGTCGTAATAACGAGGAAGGAGAACGAGAAACTTTACCTCCTACACTCTCTGGAGCGATGATGCACGATCACCTCGTGACGAAACTCTTACATCTTTCCGACCCATCTCCTTCTTTTTCTCCCTTTTTTTTCCTTTTCTCTCTTTTTTTCTTTTTTTTTCTTTTCGTTTTCAGCTGCTGCGAAGGTCGGAGGAGCGAATACGCGCCGCGTCCGCGTTAACTGATTCTGGATTACCTCGTAGGCAAAATATAAGTGTATAACGTCTGTAATGCTGACGGACAAAAATTGCATTGCGCGTGGCCTTCTTAAAAAGAGGAATAATCGAGGTGCCCGGAATTCGTACACCGTGGAAGCCCTTTAATGGAGAGGAGCCTGTAGGAGGCCGTGAAATTGCGTCATTATCATCGCGTCAACCTCCGTATGGTAAATGCACGAGAATCGCATCGTTTCATCGTTCTTGTCCTTCCGTCAAACGCGAGAACTTAATTTTCATCGAATTTAGCTCGCCTCGTAGTCCGGGGGAACGTCTTTTCCAGTACACGCGTATGCAACCGCAGCAGATGGAGCTACTTGAATATAACGTAATTAAATCCGCGTACCTCCTCGGTGAAATCTCGAGCTTAGCTCGCTTTGAGAATCAACGTTGAACGTCAGCCCCCAGCCACGGGTTCAGCGTCGGGTTAAGCCTCGTGACAAAAAAGCAACGGAGCCTCGTTTACATTTCGAAAAGTTGCCAAGCTCTCGATGGGCAAACGTTGAATGGCATTGAGCCGCCTTATCCTGGCGGCATTGTATTGCGTGCATGCTAAACTAGTGAAGCATTCGGGAAAATGCGGGCATGTCCTTACACCGGATGAAGCATCGATTTACGCTTCAACGAGCTCCTCCGAGTGAGCAATCCTCTTAACCGCCGTGATGCTATTTTTTCCGTTTTGCTCTTTCCCTTCGCTCGGCATCTTCTAATTTCTACTTAATCGAATTACAAGCTTTTTACGCCATTACATTATCATTGTTATTTCGATGCTCGTGTTATTTTTAACGAGGCTCGGGGCCCTATTTGAAGAAGAATTCGCGAGAGTTTCGTTTTACGGGCGCATGGATATTGCGAAACGGCGTCGCTACCTTATACCTTAAACCTTATACCGGTCGTTACCTTGCGCTAATTATTTACGAATCGCGTAACTTACGGCGCGCTTTCGACATTTGCGCTCGAATGTCGTTGTTCGATCGGCGAAGGCATCCGCGGGAGAAACCAGGGAACTGCATTTCGCGCGCGAGAAATTACGAGTCGATCCTAATTGCGGTTAGATACACGCGAGCGTATTTCGTAATGAGTCTGTCGAAATCGTACCGTAATCGTCCCGTCCGTGCGGGAGACAAAGGTGTATCTTTTCGATTTATAGTCTTTTACACCGTTTCCTCGATGCCGCTTGAAATATTCCTCGGGTAGGGCAGAAGGAGGCGTTACTCGACGTGTTAGCGATGCGCGTAGCGTCGAGGCGCTGGGATCGAAAAGAGAGAACTGCGATTGTTGAATCCGATCGTTAAAAGTCAGGAAATACGTCAATTCCGCGCGACTCGAACGATCGCGCACAATGTCCACGTCGACGTGTGAACCCTGGAGGTCGACGCAGCCACGTAAGCGACCGACTTTTTCTCCCGTAAGGGAAACACAACGGTAAAGAAGAAAGTGCCGAGACATGTGCCGCGAGAAAATCCGGTGCATCGGAGCGAATAAAGGGGGGAGGTATCGAACAGCGACAGCCACGTATCCCGTCGCGTTTGCGTGTGTCAACAAGGTAAACGCGTTTCACGGATGACCGCCTCGACCGAGTGTCCGATACGGGACACGAACGCCGCGCACTTGTACGGAGTCCATACTCGACGCCGAGGACGACGAGAACGAGAGGGAGGATAATGGGGTATGGGGTAAGTCGACGAGGTGTAATGGCTTTTGGCGTGCTGCCAGTTGCAGTAGTTCAATTCCACTGGCAAATGAGCAAAGGATTCGAATGACGCGTGCTTCCTACGCTTCTTTCGAGGAAGTGTCCGTGCTTTCGGTAACGAAAACGCCTCGACACTGGGCAAACGCTCGTCGTAGTTCCAGGACGGTTTAGCGGATGCTCCGCTCGAGGTTACTTCGCGCCAAGTCGCGGTTTCACCGACGCCGGTTTTCCTAGTAATCCAAAACCTCGCGAACATTCCTCGTCCGAGTGCCGGACTGATTGCCAGACCCGGATGCACGGATGCAATCCAGCACCTGTTCGTCGTCCACTCTTGCGTTCGGCGAGTCCTCGCTCTCCAATTAGGCACTACGTTCGCTCGCGTACAACCCTCGCATCCCGTCGGCCGAGGAGTTCGGTGCGCAAGAGCCTCGCGCATCAACAAGAGCAGGGGAGTGAATTAATAAAACGCGTCTCCCCTTTCGGAGCGAGCCCCCGGTTAACCGAACGCGGACTCAAGCGCCGCGCAGATGTCCACCCTTGCATCACTTCTCGCTCGCTTTTACATACACACGCGGCGTCCGTATAATTGTTTCCTCTTTTTCAATCCTGTGCCATTTCTCGTTTGGTGCGTTTTTTAAATAGCGATATCGGCAATCGGGAAGTTTGCCCGTTCGTTACTCGTCGACGTTACGCGGATTGGCCGTTAGACTGCAGTTTCTCTCGGTTAACTCGATTGCAATTCCCATCGGGGTTTTCCCCGATCAGGCTACGCCCCTCATTTTCCATAATACCATCCAATTTTAAGTAATTATTTCCTTTTACCGCTTTCTCCCTAGCTTTTTCAATTTCCTCGGATTTCGTGCTTTTCTCTAGCCGCTTAAGTGCGTACTCGCAGCTTTGCTTGCGCGGGTCGAGCAAAGGGAATTTCTTTTATTTTATCGTAGGAATATAATGGAAAATAGTTTGCGTGCTGCACGGCTCGAAGGGAGTGAGCGTCAGCCAAGCGGTGCATTCCTTTTTTACTCTTTCTTCAGTTGCGTATATTTATCTTTCTCTTTACCCACCCACCCCCCGCCGCCGTCGCCGCCCCGGCGGCCCTCCCCACTACCGCTCACCAGCTTTTTTGATCCCTTTGTCTCTAATAGTGGGTATAGACAGGTTTTACTTTTGTTTCGCTTCTCTTTAATTTTCTCGTCCAATTTCTATTAAATCTCAACGCCAAGACAAATCGGTTTTCTATCTCTTCGAGTGACAATATATTGAAAACTGCCGACGAATCATGCAAATTACGGGAAATCACATTTTCGCTCAGGCCGAAGATTTTGTCTTATGGTATTGGACGGCTGAACTCGATAGCATTGGAATTAAAATGAAAATTCAAAAGGCATTGACCCAGTTTCCGGTTCGCTTTGGCCGAAATTAGCAATGCGCAAAAAGAGATGTGTTTCGTAAGCCGGAGAATACAAAGCGTGCAAAATGCTGACATATGCAAAACTCCTGCTCGTTGGCAATGCAAGATCATCGACACCCTATGCGTTTGAATTAATGCTCAGCGCGTTAATAGTTTTCGTTTAGTCCTACATGAGAGGGAGCACGTGCATATTTATCGTGATTTATAGTTTTCTGACGCTATGTCTTGTTTTGCATTTATCGGGGGCGGCCGTGCTCGTGTGTGCGATATTACAAAGCGAGACAGACGGATAGGTAGGTGGGTAGGTAGAGTGCGTGCGTGCGCGCGCGCGCGAGCTTGAGAAGGGCAACGGGAGGGGCATATAGAAGAACAAACGAACAAACGAACAAACGAACAAAAGCAAACTATGCATTGCTTTATAATTCAGAGTTTTCAGCTTCGGGATTCTCTCGATAAGAACGGTTGATTGTTGCACTTGTAAACGAACGAATTTCTCGAATGATATTGATTCGGTTGTTTATTTTTAACCACCGCGATAGAGGAAGGTCGATCGTCTCTTCCTTCGCGTCTTAAATCGTCAATCCATCATCGTAAAACTAGTCATTACGCGCTTTGAAAAACGTTTTCGTAAAAAAGGGTGCGTCTCGAAGGCTCGTAGAGGGACAACACCCCGCGATGCCTCCTCTGCCCGTCGCGTATTTTCCAGTTGATGAGCTTCAACATTAGCAGCGGTAGCGCTTACAACCCTTCATCGACTCGCTGGAAATGAGCGCGACGAAAGCGCGCACCAGGTGCCGAACGCGCGAGTACAATTCCCAGGTTTTCCGAGCGATTGCTCGGCGAGTGCGTGACGAGGTGTAGAACATTGTAGAAGATTACATTGTTAGCAGTCGATGAGAAAACTTGCACAATTGGAGATGTCAATTGTACCGGAGGAAGGCTCCAATCGCTTTAAAATACAGCTGCACCAAGTCGTACGAAAATTTGCGTAAAATAATTGCCGTTGTACGTAAGTAAGAGACTTTGCGATCGATTGAATTGAGCCGAACGTTAAGGAGGAAAACTTTTAGAGAATAGCAACGTTTGTCGTTGGTGGATTAAAATAGTTTTCTTAACTACTGCAACACCAGTGCGATGTACGAGTCACGCAAGTAAACCTCGATAACTTTGACTAAAGTTGATTGCCTGGAAGGTAGCCTAGATCCTTATTAATTTACAATTGTCTCAGACCCTGTTTTCGAGTTCTTATTTATTAAGTTTAAGTTTAATCAATCTGATATTGAGTTTGCTGTTTTCTTTTAACGCGCAAGGTATCGAAAATTCGAGACCAATCCCCTTTGTATCGTTACGTGGTATTTTCATTAAGGAAGAACGGACGTCTTACCTACATTCGCATTATTATTCAAGACGAATTTCCAAATGAAGTACGCGCGAATGTAAAAACGTTGTCTCTAACCGCACAACGGACAAAAGATCTAATCAGGTTAAATTAGCGCCGCGCTCGATGAATACGCGGCAATAAATCATTTCAAGGTTTCGATTGACTGCGATCGCGTTCGAACCTCCTTTTTGAGCGGTTAAGCCCTTTGTGGATCTCATAATCGACTGTATGACATCGCTCGAAAAATCTGTAATAATCCTTGCTCTACGATTTCACGGTTATCTCACCTATATATAAATTCTCCTTACTCCCTTACTCCCTTACTCTCTCTCTCTCTCTCTCTCTCTCTCTCTCTCTCTCTCTCTCTCTCTCTCTCTCTCTCCAGCATTTTTTGCGTCGCTCCCTTTAACGCATCTGCGACGGCACGGGCGAGAGCGTAAAATTTAAATAAATGTCCCGCCTCGGCGTGGCCTTAGTCGTCGTCGCTACGGCGCGTTACGGTAACATGCTAATCTCGGGGTTTGCTGGCAAGTCGCGTGAGTTATGGGCTGGAGTTGCAAACCTGTTTCTCCGTACTCGTCACCTTGCGCTCGTAGTTACAAGATATTAACGCTGATGTTTAATGTGCCCCGGCTTGACACATTTCGCCGAGGGGTCATAAAGGATTTCTGTTATTTTATTTGCCCAAGACGGAAGGGGACAAGTTTTTTTTCTTTTTTTGTTTCCGATGAAGATGCAGAATCCTCGCTTGTACTCCTCGTGTTTTACGAGAGAAGTGCATTTAAAAGTTAATTACGTTGCCTGAATCTCGGCGAATAATTAACAATCCGGGAGAAAAACGCCGTGATCGATTCGAGAAAAATGATTAATCCAACTTCCCCGCGATATAATTACGAGTAATCTCAATGCGGTTCTGTCACTTGGCTCCATCGCTTATAATACTCGATAATCGACGCTTCGACGGGCAGAATTCCAAATAACGGCAGACATTGCTTAAATCGAGTGGAGCGTCGGAAGCTTGTTCGAACGACCTCGAAATAATTAATCTTTCTCCGATCTATAATGCATAAGCAATAACCGTGTCGGAGAGACAATCGGCGAGCTCGCAAATGCCTTGAACCTTATCACGAGGATCCATCTCAGTCCCTTAAGTCCTCTAAGGCACTTGGCCTCCATCCCGCTCACCCTGGCTGACCCCAAAAGCCCGTACCTCAGCGACGGATAGCGATCCGACTATTAAAATCGGCAGTGCGCCACTACCGCACTATCCATTACCGCGTAATCCACTTTGGCGCCGCTCCTCGCATCCTATCCAATATGCAAATCCCCGAGAAGTCCTGCGTCCAAGTGGACTACGAGAGAAAAATGTTCCGGGAGATGGGAGATAGCGTGGACGTTGATATTTTAATCGGACAAAGTCGTGCGCCTCACGCCCGTGGCTTTTCGCTATCGGCGACACGGCTTGATGGATCAGAAGCTCGTTTGTTTACGCTTTATTTTGTAAAGGACGAAAAAATGCTCGGAGATCGGCTTTGTCAGGACTGTCAATGGTTGTCGTTCGCTTCTACTCGATCATTATAAAGTGGATTCGGTCGAAAAGTTTGAAGCGCTGAAAAGAGTATGATGAACACAAGTGGGATCGGAAATTATGATTAAGGCTATCTTATACGAAACGGAACTTTACAACGCTTTCAGCGTCTCTGCAACGCTGAAAGATCAAGAAAACATCCCTCGATCGTGCTTTTACCAATTGGAACGTTTCGTTTTCCTAGGAAAATATTTCTCTAAACTTTCGCCGGAGAAGCTCACGGATGTAGCTACTGTCCATGTAGCAACCCAGCTCCAAGCCTCGACAAAATATTTCGATAAAATATTTGCCGAGAAGGGGCGAATTTGTAACTGCGCGAGGGGCGGGGGGGGAGGGAGGGAGGGAGGGAGGGAGGGAGGGAGGGAGGGATGACAATTTCTGAGAAGCCCCGATTGAAAATGAATAATAACGAAAGTTGATGATATAAAGGCACATCAAGCCTCGAGAAATAAAAATCGAACGTCGAGCAATTAGCAAGTTCTACGAGTTTCACGTGCCCACCTTTTGTATTTGAAATCTACGTTTCGTATACACCTACTCGATATTCATCGGATCGTTATCGATGGCATAGTTGACGAGCTTGTGCAAACTCGCGGAAACCTCAAAATTTAATTAACAGCAAGTATTGAGTGTGGGAATCGGGGCAGTCCCCCAGCCTTCGGTAACGTTTTAATTTACGAGAATCCAGGATGAACCTGTTCTGGATAAAGTCCGTCTCCGCTTGCCTGAATTACCCGTAGCTACACAATGGCGAGCGTCGTCTAGGTCGATTTAGAAAGATCATCGAGTCCGCACGAGCTCCCCTCCTCCGCGCATGAAAGGCCATCGACGAGGAGCTCCCTCGAAAATCCAGGGTAAACGCGCACCCCTGGCTTATCCGAGCTTATTCCGGCTTATCCCAATCATTTCTGAACCTTCGGTGCTGCGCCCGATGCCAATTACATCGAATCAGCGTCACGGCACAATGACGCGCACTGCATCGACGTGCGCGCGAGTCTCTATCCGCGGAGACCGACGAGACCGACGAGACCGACGAGACCGACGAGATCGTGCAATTTTTCATTTCCTTCGTTGACAAAGCGCGCGTACATTCGTTCGGAGTTCTATTCACGGAGATATCGTTGAGAAATCGTCGTTTGCGACACGGGGAAAGTTCCCTGTGAAATTTCCGGCCGAACCATTTGTAAGCGGCGATGGCGCAGGGAACGATTAACACGACCACTTCGATATAAGCTAGTGCTTATGTCGACGGCAACAGTCTCATATTGATCCATTAACACGGAATAACGCGAACGCGACCCCTGCAAAGCGACGTAAGATTAATTTCGCAACTTTGCACTTGGAGAAGAAAAGTGCGTGAGAAAAAAGCGCCTTCCCTTCAAGACGTAATAACGGTTTGCTCGGTCGGATTTCAAAGAACTTTGGCGAACGATTACGGGACGATTTGTCGCGGCTATCGATACACCAAATTTCGCGTACACGAGCCCGCGTTAAAACAACGCAGGCAATTTCTCCCGAAATGTCCGAAATGTCCGAAATGTCAGCGCTCGCTCCGCAGGATATCAGGAGCATCCTGTTGCGTCGGAGCCGAACAACGAGCGTTTCTACATCTTAGAAAAGCGGCACTGCGCGATAATGATCAACGCGGCATTGTACAGCCGCAACATCTCGTGGAGATCAATATTTAACGAGGAGTCATGGCGGACTCTCCCGTGATGAAAGGCAGAGCCCTTCATCAAAGCTGCGAGAAGTGATTTTCGTGGTAATGCGATGGCCAAACATCGGCAGGGATTCGCCCTGCGCACGCATGGGAGTCCGGACACCTGAGCATGCGAACCGCGCCCGAGGAACACAATGCCATTCTCAAACATCGCGTCCCTGCTTATCCTGGAATACTTTGGCATAATCTCGGCGCGAAGAAGCAGTCGAGCAATAAAGTGTTCTAATTCCTTGCGAAATTGTTCCGCACTTGCAAGAGGACCGGAGAATTGGATTCGCGCACTAATACGAACGATTAAAGAAAAAGAAAAAAACAAAGAGAAAAATCAACGAACAACGAACGGACGCAAAGTTAGAAATAAGCGCGCGGATGCTGGAGAAGAGAACGTGGTGGCCCTTGCGAATGGACCCAAGTCGATAAAATACGAGCTCGACGTGAGAGAAGACGGACGTCACGCGAGCGCCGATAAATGTGCCATAAGCCCCGAAATCGGGGTTAATTTCACGTATTTCGGGGCTATTTTGTGGGGCTCTCGGCTCTCGGCTCTCGGGGCTACATCACGTATCCTTATACGGTCGTTATAGAGCGAGAGAAATAGAGAGAGGGCAAACAAATTCAGGACTATTTCGTATATCACGAGCGCGATCGCTCGGATAATATTGACCCTAGCATTCGAGGTGGATAGAGGAGCTGCTGTACGCCCACGCGCTTCTATTGTACGGCATTCTACGCGAACAAACGAAGGAAATGTCGGGGAGGGATTTCGGGCATTGACAGCCGGTCATTACGCGCATCGTATGTATGAGCGCATAGATCGACCGAAAGGTATGTACACTTGTGCACGTCACTCGCCTTAATAGAGACGCACTTTCAACTCTTCGTTCGTCGCGCCCTTCTTTTTTATTCCCGCGCTTTAATATTTAACTTGGAGTCGGGCTTAGCAACGATCGCTCTGTCTAAAAGGAAAAATACGCAGTCTCGACTACGTTGGATTCGTAAACGTTTTAGGAAAGGGACGATCGAATTTCCTGTTGAGGACCTGTTGAGTGTCGGTGTATTACGCGATTAATCGCGTAAAATATTGCCTGGAATTTTAGCGAACTAATATTTTACAACGTCCTCGGTACATTCTCATGTTTTACATCGAGTTTTACTTTGGTAATTTATAGTTGTCCGAACTGGCCTTTACGCCCTTACCCTCAGGAATTATAAACGCATCGAAAACACTTGGCTGTTTGTTAGAATGCGCATAAGAGACGAAACTAGATGCGACGACAATGCAATTATTTGAATTTTCCTTTGCGCTGACACTTCCTTTCTCTCGACTCGACGTTTCACTTTGACTTCTCGATCAGCGGTCCGGTTTTCTTTTCTTCGGGCCATTCATCCCTCGCCGATCCACTCGTTCATTCGCCAGGTCAAAAGTCGGAGAATTCGTCCCCGACAGGGGATGCGTTATACTATTAATACCTGGAATCTCACTTTTACCGGACGTTTTCTTCCGGAGCTGGACCTTCGCCTGACTCTAATTCTAATTATGATTGACATCTGAATTTGTCGAGTCTTTGGATTGCCATCTCAAATCGAATATTAAAATCATTCGATCGAGCGATGAATGACTCAAAGGAAGATTGACGAAGCTTTAGTTAAAGATGCCACACACGCGCGTCACAGGCGCGTCACACGCGCGTCACACATTTCAATAGTTTAATTTGAAAGTAATCGCGATTGATAAAACGGGTGTAATTTACAAATTAAAAGTCCGGCAATTTCAGTCGTCTTTTATTAATCGATATTAGAATATTACAATTTTTAAACAAGATTGCCACTCGAGTTGAAAAATATGACGCGATGGAAGACGATGGAAAAATAAAAACAACGCGATGAAATTAGAATGTATGCGCGCGCGCTCCCTCGCTCTCTCGCGCTCTCTCGCGCTCTCTCGCGCTCTCTCTCTCTCTCTCTCGCGCTCTCTCTCCCTCTCAATATTTGAAAATCGATAGAATCCGCTTAGACAGATCTGTACAGGACAATGACACTAAGCGAAAATGAAGAGCGATCGTTCTTCATTCTGTCATCGACTTTCAGTTTTTTCTCTTTGTGCACGAGGGCCACATACAATGCCAAAGTGCACCGTAGTTCACGAACGCGTACGTAGATCGAGAGGGAATCGTGCACGGCATCGTGGCATATGTTCTTCACTCGTGTGTTTCGCAGTACTGCCGATCGCCACCCCTTGGATTCGCATGCCCAAAAGCTGTCGATTGTTTTCTTTTCCCTTTAACTTTGCGGCGGCGCAACGTCGCCGATTCGCGCGAGTATCCCTTCAAAGAGCATTTGGTCAACTTTAACACGCAGGCTAAGAAAATAAGAGTCGGTATCGGGAAACTGCGTCCAAGCGCAGGTACCTCGACGTGCTGGACCTCAAGACCGAACGATACCGGAAGGGGCAAATTAAATCGAGAATGACTCGATCGGTCGTTAAAGCATGCGCGGGATTTACAATGAACGACGACCCGACGGGAGCCGTGAATAGACGCGTTACGCAGCAACGATGGGACACGTGGCCCGTCTCACGAAACAGTTATCCAGGACCAACGGGAAAGAGCCGAGCGAATGTAAACAATGCAGGGGGTGACATAATCTAAAAGGAGGAAAAAATCGGCGGCGCGTAAGCCTTCGCTAATTGCCGGCATCGCGGGTGATCACGACACGCGACTGCGATTCCGCATGACTACGTTTAATTACGCGCTCTGCCCGCACTCCGGATCTCGTCATTCGCTTTTCACTTTTCTCTCCTGCCAGCCGTCGACTTTATTCTCGATCGAGACGTCATCCTGAAAACGAAAACCCCTTTATATCCGGATCGCTTTCACGGTCGAGGGCGACGCCAACAGTCCTGATTTATTAGGTACGACGCACGTACCCTGTGTGTGCCGAGCTCGGGTCGCTCTTGTACACGATTGCTCTCGACCAAAGGAAGTAAAGTGGAGGTACGTACATCGCGAGCGATATCTCGAAAACGTCGGCTACTACCGTATTAGAGTCGCGGAGCCGATACAGGAGCAGCGCGTCCTTTACGATATTACCGTTGTCGTCGACTCGAGGAAACTTCCAACCAGGGCCAACACTTGGCGACGGAAGAAGGTTTACTCGCTCAAATCCATCATAAATGGAACGGGCGCGCACACTTTTCAAGGGCCCCATAAAACGATCCCTCGCCCATTGTCCCGAGTCTCGCAGAATTAGATCTAGTCTCGGTATTCTTGCGCACGTTCTCGCTTTGTAGCCGCTCTTTACTTTCACTATATATATATATATATATATATATATATGTGATTTCTCTCCAGGCTCGAGAGCCCCGGCGAGACAAGGACAGTCCCATTGACCCGATATCGGGAGGCACGGTTGCGCAGGGGTATAAATATAACGAATGACACCCCGAATCTCCGTTAACCTGTAGAGTACTCGTCGGAAAAAGACGAGGTTTAGAAAGTGCTCGAGTGATGTATCGCCTCTAGGCGTTTACCCGAATCTAGAGATTCGAACTCTTGCTCGCGCGAGCGACGAAATGTGCCGTTTTCACGAGATCCGACGGTGCGATATTTATTTCGCAAAAGTCGACTCGGCGATCGGACGAGGAAACGAGGAAATGGCCAATTGTCGTTGCAATTACAATCGCCGAGTCGTCGTCCCGTTTGTCGTCGCGAACGGTGTCTTCGCTGCAGAAATAACAATTGCCGTTGTGCTATTTGTGGGCACAATGTTCCAATCGGAAGAAGGTCGATGCGGCGGGACGATGCATCCGACATCCTCGGAAAGGGTCGGCAATAATTTTCAGCCATTACACGCGTCATCTCTTTACGCAAGAAAGGAGAAAAAAAATGCGTCCAGTCGATACGCACCCGTAATCCTCACTCGCTAACACCTCTTTACAATTGCCCTCGGCCGACTCACTCCCTTTTCCCCCGTTTCCTCTCCGACGCTTACCAACTCTAAATCCGTCCTCGCAAGAGACGTGCGTGCCTCACGCGTGTTCAGCATCCTGTGTTTGCAGACACTAAATTACACGCGACAATGGCAGCGCAACCCCTTTTTTCGTCCTTTGGCGCGCGAGAGCTCCGATGGATTATAAAACGGAGAGCGAAATCCGTTGCTCTCTTTTTAACGCCTTTTGTAACCAGTGCGTTGGATCTCCTGCTTTCTCGTACTTGGACTATGGGAACATTACGAGACCGATCCGGCTTGCCTCGCGCACTTTTATTCGAGATTGTCGATGGCTTATGCTCCTCGTGAAAATCCCCGGGTTTGCCTTTGAACTTTGGCGATCGTACAAACGCGTTATCGCGGCCATCGACGTTCGTTGGTTCGTTGGTTCGTAGGTTCGTTGGTTCGTTGGTTCGTTGGTTCGTTGGTTCGTTGGTTCGTTGGTTCGTTGTTCGCGTGCGTGCGTGCGTGCGTGCGTGCGTGCGAAATGCGCACGCACGCAACATTTACGCGTCGCGTTGCTTTATCGCATGTAAATAAGATTGGCAATTCATTTCTCACGGAGAATGTTCGCGATTGGAAAAAGGGGGACACTTTGTTGACTCGAGCCGACGTCATTCGGCAAGAGACTTTTTTTTTTTTTATTTTTATATAGAAAACGCCTCCTACTAAATTGTAAACGTGAACGCAGCTATTTATAAAAGTCGATATGCGCGCGTATTGTACACGATTACTTGAAATTAATTTCAGGCCAGTTCCATAAAAAACTGAATATCTCTCGGGATAAAAGTGCGCGCTCTTCTTTTCTCTACTTCGAGGAGAAAAATAGTATTTTTCAATATAAGCACGCGCGGGTACTTTGACGCAGCGAAAAAGCCCCGGCAAGAGTGTACTTTGAAAAGATTACGATCGATCGGAAATAGTACTGCTCGGGCATGGAAAGGAAAGAATCGCTGGATACGAAGGCGACGGTTAATCATTATTATAACCTCGAAACTTACCTCGTAATTTACGGATTTTAATCGTGCGATAATACTTCATAGATTGCAACATCGCCATCGGAGTACATAAGAAATATGTCACTGAAACCTGAGAATGTACTTTGCAAACGTTGGGCAAAACATTGTTATTTTACCGCTAATCCCAGGATCGTCGTTTTCAAAAAATTCGAAATTGGCGACGTGTACAATATTAGCTTGAGCATTCGCAATACATCCCAAGTAATGTCGTCTTACGTAATTTTTTTCACCGACCTTACGTACATTTTTCATTGAATAATCTACTTTGCTGTAGCGGGTAGCGCTATTGACAATCCAATGGTAAATATCAATGCGAGTATTAAATGGGTATAACACAATGTAGGTACCTCGTCATCTAAGATTAATGAGCTCTGAAAACGTGTCTTTCAATGTCACGTTTAAAGGATCGACTTTTAACACAAGATTAGCACCTGGAATGACACACGTTTACGACGTCGAATTTCACCCGGACGAGAGGCGAAATTATTTTCACGATATCGTATTTAAAACTGACGTGGAGCCTTTTGTCGTGCGCGTCATCGGTAGGATACTTTTACCATTTGTTCACTTGTAAATTATTGACTGGCTATCCCAAGTAAACCGCGGAGGAGCCGCGTAATTAAATAATTTTGCCCACTTGCGTAATTAATTACGGTATCCCGTCGTTTATAACGTAATTTAACGGTGTTCAATACGAAGGGTCGTCCGTCACATGCTTTGTTACATGTTAACTCACGTTGTCAACAGCTGCCGGACCTCGAGCTCTTCTCTCCTTTCCCGATCAAATCGACATGGGAGAGACCGCGGTGAAAGTCGCCAAGACGAAGCCGATTTTATTGCAAAACATCGGAGAAGTTTTTACGGGATTCAGCATTTTCACCGACAAGTAATCGAGGCGACTGATTTTCAATGATTCGGCATTTTTTACCAAAATAATCGAATTTCCGTAGTCCTTGCTTTGTAGTTACGCCATCTAAAGGGTCCACCGAACCCGGCAAAGCTATACAAGTGAACGTAACGTTCACGCCTACCGATAATGTCAAAGTATCCAACGGACGTGTCTTTTTACGTTACGAATCGGGTAAGAAACTTTTTTCCTATTTTCTCAACTCACGCAACATTCATTGCAGGCAAATTAAAGATTTGCAATTCCGACGTTGCCGTGCACTACCTTGGGTGGTAATTACAAACAATAAGAACTTGTCTGTTAAATTTGAAAACTAAGCGAAACTATGACGAACGAGTAGAGCCTCGCTTAACGCCGACACTAACCACGCATATTTAATAAATTAAGGCGATACCGTTCAGAGTATAATCTACGGCGAGGCTGTGATATGTAACGTACGAGTGCGAGAGGATAGGATTACGATAGAAAACACTTATTTAGGTCTGTCGAGACTCGTACCCATCGAGATTGAAAACAATAGCAACTACGTACTTCGGTACGAATGGGTGCGGTACAAAAGCATCGCCGAGGACCGCGTGGAAAAGGAGAAGTAAGCAGATTTTAAATTATTCCGCGATAGAAACGATCGGTAAAGCAACAATATCGATAAACAAACTAACCGCAGGTGCAAAAAGGTTATCGAGGAAACGATACACTTGCCGCTGAGTAACATAATAACGCCCAGTGTACAAAAGTTGATTCACCAACGAATCAATTCCGATCAAATTGAGTTACTCGAGAATAAAAATCTCGCGTATCATGACGACAACTATCAGATTTTTCCAACGGTAATGCCAAGTGATATTTTCACTTCAGGATTAAGCTTAAATTGGTAACATCTAGTTGTTAATGCGACAATGCTCGAAAGCCTGCAGCTATTCGAATGTTTCAGAGTGGAGAAGCATGGCCACGCAATAGGACGAATGTTTCGGTAACTTTTCAGCCGCGGCAAGTTGGTACCATTTCTACCGTTGCTTATTTAGAAATAGCTGGACAAGAAAACCGAATTCCTGTTTGGTAAAAGCAAATGGGATCCTCCTTATTTTTCCTTATTACGATAAATAGCCACTTGGCTTTGTGAAATTTTCTGAGAAACTGCCAATTACCGATAACGTTATTATTGCAGCTTAACGGGTAAATGCGTAGGCCCTGCCCTCGAGCTGAATCTCTTATCGTTGGATATTCACGATGTGTATTTATGCTCGACGTATAGTTACGAAGTACATAATTCGCGAGGTCGTCGTCAGACGAGACAGACTCAATTCACGAGAGTATTCTCAAATGCCTGATATTTTGTAGGTGCTGTGTAAAAATGTGGGGCCTATTCCTGGTACCTTAATGTACTTGCAGAAAAATGCGAATTTTGGAAGTACTATTACAGTCGAGCCCTGCGAAATTCTGGTTGATCTGGATGGATTAAAAACTATGAAACTTTCATTTTACTCCAACAGAACGGGGAAGTTCGTTGAACGGGTCGACTTTGTCATCAAAGAAAGTTCCGAAGTTTTGTCATTTGTAATGAAGTAAGATCAATGCATCCCTTCCATCCTCTGTAATAGGCATATGTGCAATTAATCAGCTTCCGTATTACAAATTTTGAATAAGTGTCCTAATTTGTTTAATCGATGAATGTTTAATCGTTAACGTAGAGGTACAGTCGTTTGTCCACTTATCAGAACTGACGGGAACGAAATTGATTTCCACGGAGCTTCTTTGTGTAAGTATTAATTTTATTCTCGTACGGTTATTTGAAGACTTCGCGATGTAAATTAAAACGTCTTTGTCTCGTAAAATCTCGTAAAATCTCGTAAAATCTCGTAAAATCTCGTAAAATCTCGTAAAATTTTAAACCGTAAATTGAAAGAAATGTAAACGTGTTTAACGAGCGAGTCTTTGTAACGGCAATTGCCTGTTGTAGAAACGCAGAGTCTAGGCCGCGAGAATTAAATATCAAATCATCGACCGAATGTAATTGTTACGTTAATGAACAATCTCGAATAAAACAGGCTTCACGATGAAGAAACAGCTGAGCTTTTTCAATCTTTCGCACACGTCGATCGAGTTCGATATTCGAGTTTTGCCTGACGGATACGAGATGCCTATCACTCACGAAGAGTTCGCAAGGGCTCAAACGAAACCAATACTTTCGAGCTACCCTCGCGAGTTTGCTGTTACTCCTAGCGAAGGATCAGTCCAACCCGAAAGTTGCCTGCAGGTGCAAGTACGTGCACTACTTACGTATATCTGTGGGAATTGACGTTTGCCAATTCCTCGTTTCGAAGCATTTCGTTTGAATTTGCCACGTCTTTACCGAAAGGAAGAGTAACCGTGCGTATAGTACGATATCGATTATCCGAGCGATACAAACCCTGCGATCGATGCTTGTCTTTTATTTACTTACATTTGCGTTCCCAATTCACTGACATCAACGTTGTCCATTTAATCACAAACTTCAAGCGTAACAAGTTTCACTCGGATTACTCTACAGTCCATACGATCATTTTAATGATCCCACGGTAAATTCTTTTGGTAAATTTCACATTTATAAATGCAAATATATATATATATATCATCGACCTGTAAAGTGTACCGTTTCATTTATTTTCCGGCCTTGCAATTTTTTATTCATACGTGCAGAACACGGTATTTTTACAAGTACTTTTTATTGACGTAACAGCTCACTTACACACCGAACGTCGTACGTTCGGGAGAGGCTCAAATGCAAATTAACATGTGCAAGAGTTCGAACGCTGAGCCGCTTTTACTACCAATGACGTTCCAAGCGAAACGAGCGATTTTAAATGTTACTCCAGATGAAATAATCATTCCATTTTGTTTCCTAAACTTTCCCTTCTGCAGAGATCTCACAATTGCAAACGCTTCCGACATTGATGGATATTTCTACATCGTCCCGCAAGAGGTTTATAATCTATATTCCACTAAAATAGTAACTTAGCAGTAACTTACGAATTCTTTTACGAAGTTTTCATGCTCAAAATGAATTAACAATTATCTACTTTTTCTTCTTTTTTTCTTTTTTTCTTTTTTATGAAAAATACGTTTTTATTGCTTAGGTCTCTAGCGACACAACGATATTGTACTCTTTATCAAAGTATCAGGGATATTTGAGATCTGGGAAGTCGAAAGTAATTACTCTCACGATAATGGTTAAGCGAGTTGGTCTACAAAATCAGAGCCTAAGGTACAAACAATTGATTATTAACGAGTGAGTATTTTAAAAAGAAAATATTTGCACACATACACGCACATATATTAGAAGCTTCTTTTTAATTTAAAAGTTCGTACAAGGTTAATTTGTAAATCACACGGGCAAATGAGCAAAGGAATGCATTTGAAGGTATAACGTGCAAAAGTATTTGCATTATCGTTGTGGTTTGATAATTTCAGCGATAGAGCTCTTCGAAAATGCCAGATTCGCATTTCTTCGTTATATTTGTGTTTTATATCGGTCAAGTTTAGCACAATGAAGTAACTATCTGTATTGCAATAATTTATGTATGACTAAAAATACTCTCTTTCGTTATCATTTCTTATTAGCTTACTTAGTCTCGGCCTTGAAACTCCGGTTACTTGCTGCGAAATTATTTGCGATGGACAAGGGCCTGTGGTTTTTACAAAATCACCTCATCTAGATTGGGGCGAAGTTCAACTGCTACAAACAAAAAGTTTAACGTTAGAGCTCACGAACGATTCACCAATTGCAGCAGAATTTACAACCTCTTTGGTAAATACAATTGACTGATGCTGCAATTATTTTATTGGCCGAAGCTTAAATCAATTGAATGAGCAAAAAGTTCATAATTCTTCCGCCCAACAGCGAGGAAGAATTTACGTGTCCTCGATAAAATTATTTACCTATTTTAGAGCAAGACTAAATGTATTTGGGATGTTGAACCATCGGCCGGAGAACTAGATCCAAACGAATCGATTTCTCTTACCGTGTCTGTCAAATTAAGAGACACCGGGAAATATTCGGATCGCTTATCGATCGCAATTTTCAATGGAAAAACAGTTAGTGTGAACCTTTCAGCAGTCGGCGTCGGCACTTGCATCGTTTTTGATCCTGAAATTTATCCAAAGTTCGATATGGGCTTCCTTTTTAGGTAATTTAAAGCTTTTCGATAATTCTTTCCCTTATATTCTGCGTATAAAGATACGTTTTAAATATCCGTTCAATGCTTGCAAGATTCGTTTCATCGAGTGCATTGCGAAATTATTAACAAGGGTATACTTTTTAATGGTTGCACAGCAGACCCGAAGAATGAATTTAGACGTGCATAAATAATTAATTTCATTATTAAAGCGAATGATTTTCGTTTACATTGCCAAGTGACTCTGCAATACGTATATAATACAGTCAATAACTTCTAAAAAGTTCTTCCTAAGCATTGATCTTTGTTATTTTCCAGTCATCAAGACATAAGTATTCCAATTATTATTAAAAACGAAGGGACGCGACATCACTTAGTACTTTTAACCAATGTAGAAAAAGTGCGTCAAATAAAAAGAAGCTCAACTGAAGAAACTGAAAGGTACCTTCTGTCTGCCAGTCGGTTGAATGTATTTCGTTCCACCATTACGATATTCCAATTATTTTCAGCACTAAATTTAAAATTGAACCAAATATGATAGAACTGTCACCGGGATCGGAAGAGATTTTAAATTGCATGATACGCTCGAATTTGTAAGTTATTCCGAGTACAGGGTTAATAAATTCAAAATACTTTGTATAATATAAGGTGCGTTCTCAAAAACATTTTAAAGTTAATTCATCGTAACGTAGATTTTCATTTTTAAAACTGTTTATTAAGTCCCAACCATTCATTTGCCATTTGCCATTTACCCAAGAGAATTTTGGACAAACTGTTGAACAATTTGAAATGATTATTTTAAGAAACGAAACGATCTCCGAGAAATGGTTCGTTTACGCTACTGTAGAGGCTCAAGGGAAACGCGAGCTCCAAGGGACTAGTGAATTTACAGCTACGTTTATTGAGCCAAACGTGATTTTTAATAAAAGTGAGCTGACGTTTATTTTGGACTTGGGATGGATCGACATAATGTTGCAACAAACAGGTAAACGCGACAGTGTCATGAAACGACTTGTAGGATTGATTTGAAAGAAAAAAAATCCACGTACCAATTTACAAAAGACTTTGACTAGATCTTCATTGAGATACAAAAATGACGAGTTGAAAAATTATAAAACCAAGTGGAATATAATTTTGACTTTTCTGACCGGGAATCTTATTACAGAGGAACTCCACTTAACAAATCAATCGGGTCGCAACTTGAGTACTCATTTAACAATTGAATCACCTTTCGTCATGATCAATAAATGCAACTGTTTCGCCGATAATATCGACATGACTTTGATCGATAATGAATCCGTCTGCGTAAAAGTCCATTTTCCATTTGATATCGAAAATTCGGGATTGTTACCTCAAAAATACAAAGGTTATCTCAGAATTGCATACGACGAGCATCAGCATATTGTAAGATGAAATTCTGACGAACAACTCTGATGTGTCTTTGGTGTATGGCTTTGGTTTAACTGTTTAATTTTTCACTAGGACGAAATTTTATGCAAAGCGGAAGTTAATTTGCCGCACATAAATTTGGAGTCGCACGTACTTAACTTGTATTGCGCAACTGGACACAGTGTTGAGTCAAAGATAAAACTAATAAATGATACTCCTTTACCGGTATATTACAGAATCTTATTGATAAAAGAAAGTTTTACGTATCAAAAGTTGCCCTTGATATTCGAGGTAAATCAGTTTAGCGAGGTAAACACTTCGCTATCGCGGACGTATAAGAAGTAAGAGTTATTAATTGAAAGCGTTCCCTTACAGAAAGGCACTGCGGAAGACTCGTCGACGTGTAAAACTTGTGCAAGTAGTGGTAAGTTTCGAGCGATGCTTTTTTTGAGGAGCGTACTGAGTTTTTTCATTTTTAGCGTCCTTGTCGAGAGATTCGTCGAAGGACGAGAATGAATTGAGCTCGATTCGAAAGACGGAAGATATCGCGAAGAGATCGTCGCTTTCAGAAGGCAGTGGACGGAGTACGAAGGACTACTGCGAAAATGCGGAAGAATATTCGGAGAGGTCCCTTTCCGATTTAGAGTCAGAGACGATCGATCCCATCGATAAAGTTCGTTAAGATTATATTATAAAAATTGTGCTTATTTAAAATTTAACAACGAATAACATTGGCGAACAATTTTTTGGCTGAAAAAGTTCATACAAATCGTACCCGAAGTAGGACAAATCTTTCCGTATTCCGAACAGTACGTGTCCTTCACGTTTAACGGACTCGAAAGCATAAAGATCTCGGGGCAAGCAATTTGTGAAGTGGCACGTGGTTCAACCGAAACGCTATATATAAACGCTATCTCTGACACCGTAAAATGCGATGTCCCACAAGATGAGGCGCTCGATTTTGGCTTACAAGTAAGATAAACGTATAAAATTCCACTCGATAGATTACGACCGATAATCGATCGATCTTGCAATTACCTAAAATTATTTCAGCTATTTTGCACGCCATCGGTGACAACACTGAGACTCACGAATCAGTGCCTGATTCCTCTCTATTATTGCATCGAATTGAGCACGAATTTGTTACGAGTTGTCGAAGGACCCCAGATGCTAGATCCCATTACCGAATGCTTTATAAAAATCGAACGTCAACCTTCGGCACCTGGAAAATTTAACGAAAAGCTCTTCCTCGAGGTACGTGCCCCGACATCTACCTAAATAATTTTCGGCCTACAATAGCTCAAAAGAACTCACATTTTCAAAAGTACATAAATAACATATATGTCTTTTTTGAAAAATTTGAAAAATTTAGACACGGTTTAAAGAGCGCATAAAATAAGCAAAAAATTTTAATAGATTAGACACATGGAGCCGTTCATCCTAGATGTTCAGTGGTTTGCTACAATTCCTCAAATTTATATTCAATCGCCACGTAATAACGCGTTTACAAAGTATCCTGTATTATTTGGATACGAAGCAGTTCGATTAATCATGACAGAGGCTGTAATTCAAGATCAAATTACTGTAGAACTAAAGTGTTCCTCTAGTGATAATAATACCGAGATCTTGGACATTTCTGAATACGAAATGATGCAGCTTATCGGTAAAGTGAATAAGAACGCTTAAATACATTTCAAACGCGAGCGAGTGATTCTATTGAAAATCATTGCAGATAATAATTGGGAAGTCGTCTCTTGCGATGAAAAATATCCAAGTGAGATTGATATCGACATGGCTTTTGAACGCTTGATCGTCAAAGATCACATCGATAATAACAATGACGTTTTTGCGACACTGAATTCCGAGGTAAATAACGGAGAGAGACCTTTTCTATTGGCACCAGCTTACCTCATAAATATGAAATTCGTGCTGGTGGAACAAATTGCACATTTTTCCATTTGCCTCCGTAATTATGGATACGAAAAAGCTCATGTTAAATTAGCGAAGGAGAAGAAAAAAACCAAATCATCCAAGACTTGCTTTTACGTGCATCTTGAGAGGAATTCAGAGCTTTGCCAATGTGAAAGCACTTTCTTGAATATAGTCTTCAGCCCCAAGAGAACTGTGTTCTCTCGGAGAAGAACCGACGTTAGTTACAAATTTTATCTCGAAGTAAGTAATATAAAGTTAAGTACGATGAAAATAACTACGTTTGCATACTTAAAAAGAACAATAGATAATTAAGCGGCATTTCAGGTGAAACAAGGCTTAACAATTCCAGTAAAAGTTCAAGCTTCGGCTGTTTATCCCTGCGTGATTATAAGCGTTCAAACTTTAAGCTTCGACAAAGTTTTCATCGGTGAATGCAGAGAAATGTCGTTCATTTTAAAAAACGAGTACGCCATTCTTCAATCCATGATTAATAACGAAAGAAAATTGACTCCAAGTGCTAATTTTTCATGTCTTCTAGCGGATTTGTCGAGTGCCACTGGGAAATATTCATCGAAAGTGCAACGAAAAATTCAACTAAACCCAGAGAAAATCCATTTTATGTGAATTACGCAAACGACACCTTCTCTCCAAATAAAGAATCTATTATTAAGGTTTACTTCAAGCCTTACAAAAATGTGAGTAAATATTCTTTGGAATGACAATATGCGAAAAACAAGATCCGAATGTTATCGTTTCAGGGGACTCAGAAAAGAAATTTAATAATCGTGGTATCCGATGCCCAAGAAACTAAGAAAATTCGCCTTATAGGCTGCGGTGTCGAACGTAATGTAAAAATCAATAAAACGGTTATCAAATTTCCCCCTATAATTCCCAATGCAAGAATAGTGGAAGAAAATTTAATTATTACAAATGATAATGATTACCCAATAGAATTGTATTGGCAGCACATGGAGGAGTAAGAATTTTCAAAAATTCCACTTCCAAGTTTGAAATTACTTTTCAAATACAGTAATTCACAGTAATAATAAAAGCTCGTCGCTCGCGGTGGATCGTTTCGAAACACAACAGAGAGGAATAATTATTATATTTGCAAAAGGAGATTTCAAAATCAAAATAACGCCTGCAAATTCTAAATGATACCTAAACTAATATCGAATTATATTTCAGTTCCTTGGAAACAAACAAAATCATTCGCGTTCTCAAGCATTACTACCGAACTGATGAGATTTTAATACCTCAAAGAAGAATGGGCGAAGATATGCCAGATGTGCTCGTGAATTTTTACAAGTGCCTTATTTATCAGATGTATTTGGACGATGATTTTAAAGAAATTATTAAAAATATGCTTAAGGACGTAACGCGAGATAATTATTCCGAAAATGCAATTCAGATGAGATCATCTAAAAGCGAGACGGAGAATAGTGTTAAAAAGGGAAAGTCAATGCCTAATTTGAAAAAAATTAACGGTAAACAGCAGATTGGAGATACTAGAAATAATTCATCGTTGGTACTTTCCAGCCTCTGCATCGTGGATCCAAATACTATCGAAACTCTCTTACATGGTAAAATGCCATAAGTAATAAACTATTATTTTTGACACATTCGCTGAAAAATCACAAGATTAAATTAAATTTTAAATTAAATTAAATGACACTTATTACGCTTATCAAGCAGATACTTGGAGATTCTAACGACCTTCTGTAAAGATCTCATTATTCATTATAGCGATCGTCATTAAATTTATAAATTTAAAATGTATCATTTCAATATACTTATAATACGTTAGCCATGAAAAAGTGATGCAATTAGCATTTATGTCATCTAGCGTATATCGACAAATTACAAAGAAACTCAAACTTTCCCGAAACAATGAAAGATCCGTTGTCTGAATTATATGAAAATTATCGAGAAGCGAGCGATTGCAATGAAAGAACTGTAGATTTAGAGAAAAATCTTGTAATAATTTTTCATGGAGCACCATTTACAGGTAAGATTATTATGCTTCTTAAGATCCGTTTAGTATTTTCACGTATATTTCAAGTACGTCGCAGTAGCTTTTAAAAGATTTATAATCATTGATCGCAAACACTCTTACAATGTTAAGTATAGTTTCAAAGCAGTAGCATTACGTACAAGATGTACATCGTGAATGGCGTACGTTTCGCATCCAGTGATTCTCGTAATTAATTTTAATATCACTTCAAAAAAACGATAACATAATTCGCGCGTAATCCACAGAATATCAGGAAACAGCGTGTCGAACCGCGAGAACCTTGAACCTACCACTGCTGAACCTGAACCAGCTCTTACTAGAGGGCGCAATTTGCGCTAAGACGCAATCCGCAAGAGATTTCGCGAAACATCTCGACAATCGTTACAAAGAAGTCACTACGAGATTAACAAACTTGCCCACCAAGAAAAGCTCGCTCAACGTTTTAAGTAGAACTAAGCTTCCAAGGCGGCTACCACTGCCGGAGGAACTCGAAAGAATGGACGTTTATAGCCAATACGAGCTCAAACTGGAGATCATCGTGCAGATCCTTGGTGACCTGGAAACTTCCGATTCGTTTACTTCGTCAAAATTTAAGGAGAAAATGAGCGTCAAGCATAAGGAAACGATCAGCAAGAAGCGGAATGTTCTGCCAAATGCTTGCGAAGACTTGTTTCGAGATATATTCCGAGAAAGGTATGACCATCAGCCTGATGTTATATTCTTAATCTTGTCCGATGATCTCAAGCACATTCGATTTATATCTGTACATTAATTGAAAATTAATTTGTTGCATTGTAATTTGTTAATTTGTACATTTGTTGAAAATTAATTTCAACTTGGTTAATGGCTTTTGGAAGTTCGTACATTGTACAGCGTGGAAAATCTGTTGAAATCTATCGAAGTACTTAGTAGACATATTTTGAACGTCGTAATATTATTATAGTCGATGCGAAAACGAACACGTGACAAAAGAAATAAACAGTTTAAATTTCCGTTGTGATATAGATTGTCACAGTCGGAGTTTAAATATGGTTACGTTCTACAAACATTGAACAATGATTTCATAAAGAATGAATCTACTACATTGAAAATATTGTTAGAAGCCACGGGAAAAGTTGACATACGTTGGTTTATAACGTTTCATAATTCTGTGGAGTTGTACGAGCTTAGAATTCAAAATTTAAATAGAGCAGAAGGTAAACTCGTACCAAAGTATAGTACTCCTTAAATCATTAATTATACAAAAAGTAATAGCCGATGTGTTCTAAATTAATAGCCGATGAAGAAGAGAAAAGAGTCAATGAACTTATACAAACTTTTGACAACATTGACAAAATGACGCAGTCTAGAATTGATCTCCTGTCCGAAGATGACAAAGCATTGTACAACGATTTCCTGCATAACAAACAGCAACAAACGGTTATTAAATAATTTCAAAAGCCAATTAATACGTATACTTTCGTAAGTAACTGTAAATAATTAACAGGAAAGCCAAGAGCCGAAACGGACTTCGCAAAGTCTTGAAAAAACAAAGAAGTCGAAGGAAGAATCCATTATTAGCCAGCGAAATGAAAATACCTCAAAGTCTGCTCTTTTACACACCAAAGAAGCCACTGTTAAAAGTAATAGATATTTTAAAGGTTTTACTATTGCGTAACTGTTACCTTATCGGAGTGACGTTGAATATTTTAGAAAAGGAGACTAAATTTCAAGATTTTGAGAAAATTTCTAACGCTATGAAGGAATACGAAAATAGCTTGGACAATCTTCTAGAAACTATTGGCGAATGGGAATTAAAAAATTCTCCGGTACAAATTTAATTATAGTTTACTCGCTGTAATTGCCTGTCATTAAATCTGTATTTTTACAGGAGAGCTCTAAGGTTGTAAAAAGGAAAGATAAATCGATAGCAGAAATTGAATTAATTATAAAAGTATTTTCTTTGCATTCAATTAACTTTATACGTGTGGTATTTCTATTTTTAAGTACAAAGACAACATTTTTCAGCAGTCGAAAGATACCTTCTTCATTTGGCACGTACGATCCGAAGATCCTTGGGATACGGAAATGTACGATGCGACTCTGTTTCAAATAAAAACGAGCTTTAGGGCCTTTGCAAAAGATCATCGTAAGTCAATGTATTTTCGTGGCTCGTGTCTTTTATTAAGAAAATCATAAATCTTTCGTAGGCATCGAAGATAAATCAATCGAACGAGTCGTGCAAGCTCGAACTTATTCTATTTTAAAGGAACGCGACACGGCTGCGTTACTACGAAAAGGTACAAGGTCTTGGAATTAAATAAATTTGAACGACGACGACGACGACGACGACGACGACGACGACGGCGGCGATAATACTTTTTAATTATTTCAGAAATTTTCACTATATTACCTCAAAATCCTCACGAAGGAGAAAACTACGAATCAGAGTGTCGTCGGGATAACGCAAACGACGAAGAATCTTCTGGAAGTACAGTTAAAAGCTTGGACTTTTTGGATGCGCGTTGCTTGTTGCAGCCTCGCGAATCACGAGAGTATAAGATTGAATTTGGTCCAACGGAGGAAGGATGTTACGAAGGCGATTTTATCCTGACTTTGGTTGACAACCCAGAAACGACTTTCAAAATAAGCGTTGCAGGACTCGCTGAAATTCCTAAATTAGATTTGACTCCTTGTTCCGTATTTGACAGGGTGAATGTTTATTTATTCGCTATACTCTACTGATGCTTGTATCGAGTCTTTTACGTAGAATTTGTAAAAATCGAACTGCCGCCTCACTGCGATTTACTTTTATTTTAGGTACAAAATGCTAAGGTTAGCGAATCGCACAAACCCGCATATTATTTAAATTCGCAAACCTATGATTTTGGAAGCTTATTAGTTATGCACGCAGTCAACAAGTTAAAAACCCATATTTTCATTTAAAAGCAGCAAGACGCAAAATTATACTCATGTTTTGTATCGATTTCGTAGGTTTTACAAGAAAAGTACTCAATTTTATTTCAAGAATATTTCCTCCGTTTCTGCCACGGCCAATTTTTCATTGCTTTGTGAACGTTACGACTACTTCGACATTAATCCTCGGCAGATAGAAATCAAAGTAATTACATTCATTTGCAAATCTTTTTTCAATCTGCTTTCATGCACAACCAAACCAATTTCAGTGTCCATTTTCAGTAAACGTACTTTACTTTTTGTTGGAAGTTATATTAAGCCCCGAGCAAATAATGAAATAATAATTTCTAGGCAAACGAAACGGGAATAATCGATGTAACTGCTTGCGCGCTGACAATTGGTTGTATCACTGACTGTCTGAGCTTATCGATAAACAACGGTAATAACGACAAACCAGAAATAATTCAGGTAATAAAAATATATCTTAATCCTGATAACGATAAGGCATTTATAATTTGAGCCAAGTAATAACGTAACCTAATGAACAAAATGTATCTTAGCTCGCGTGTAATGGTATTGAGTTAAGTGTGGAATTGCAACCCAAGGATGTAAATTTGGGTCGAGTTTTAATGCACAAAATAGAAAACCGAATAATGACGATAAGGAATAAATCAGCGATCACGATCTTTTGGCGTTTTTCAGCGGAAGCAGTAGGATCGCAAATTAAAATAACTCCTTCCGAAGGAAAACTCAATTACAAAGGATGTTGCGAAATAGAACTACAATATTATGCTGACAAAGTATCAAAAATTAAATTTTATTCATTAGGATTCCTACATCCATAGTTTCTTAAATGAAAAAAAATCCAGCCCTCAATTCTAATTTCTTTATCATTGTTAAGTGATATTAATATTAAATTAAAAAATAAGCAATTGCGAAGAACGTAAAAATATTTTCATTGAATTTTATGTGCGCAACGTAGGTGTGATGTACTGTTCCTTTGCACGCGTATGCATGTGTAATATACATTTTTACAGATCAATAAAGCTGATACAAAGCTTTTGAATTTCGAACTGTCATTAGACGAAAATAATGCGGATCCAATTGCCACTGATACTGTTACAGTAACAGCCGAAACATACGAAATACTTTATCAGCTGAATTCCGATGTTATTGATTTCAAAAATGTGCCTGTCTCGTCTACGAAGATGGAATCTTTTGTCATAAAAAACTCGGGCCCATACGAGATCGAGTATAAGTAACAAATCCTTGTATTTCTGTACACTATCCAATGCAGATGTATGAATAATTGTGCTTCTTCTCTCTCAAGGATTCAGTATCAAGAGATCGAAATATTGAAAAAATTGTACGACTTGAGCACGATAGCGACTCTTAAAGAAGATTTCGTCGTGCAACCAATTGCGGGACGGATTTTACCTAAAAAATCAGCGACAATAAATGTGAATACCTATTAATTCATGCGTAAATAACAGGTAATCGAGAGAGTTTCAATTAATTTCTAGATGACGTATACACCATCTTTTGAAATTACTTTGAAGTCTGTTCCACTATTGAAATGCGTGATTATCGAGCCCCACAAGAGTATCGGAACAGTCAACGAAAATGCGTTACACGTGTCTCTTATATCATATTTTACGAGGTACACCACATATTTACCTTGACTTAAGTGAATTTCCAATCGAATCTTGTCATTGTCTGCGATCATTTCTTACGCGAACGCTCTACGGGTCCTTTATAAACAAAATTCCCAACTTGACTCTCACTATGCTTCAAGTTTTGTTTATGCTTATACAAAAAATCTTACGTAACTTACACTGAAAAAATCAACAGAAAAATTAACCCAGACAATAGACTCACTGTGAACAAATTGCAAATGATAAATTGCCAGCTAACAAATTCCACTACTACATAATCACCAATTTCATACATCTATTTAATCATGAGTTATACTTAACGTTAATCTAATTCAATAAATACGAGTGTTTCATTTACTCCGTGTACATTAAGCGTACCTAAATGTTAATACAGATTCTCCATAGAACCATTTCCAATATTAAACTTTGGTACTGTTGCACTGAAAGCCACGAAAAGCATGAAACTGAATATTGAAAATATTGGAAAATTTCCCTTAAAATATTCAATTCTTAATCAATCAAGGCAACTTGAAACCGATTCTAATGCAAAGCAGAATGATAAAAATATTTCGAAAAGCGGCAAGACACCTTCGAAACAAGCGGCCAAAACAGGATTCTTGTAATGAATATAATTAGTTGATTTAATAATTTGTATACGACATAATAAACAATGTATTAATACAGGCCTAAATGGAATCCATTTCACTTGGAGAAAATTATGGGTGAATTAGATCCAGGGCAATTACATATGATAACCGTTCGATGCTGCTCCGATCATCTTGGACATTTTAATGAAAAATTGACTTTTATCGTATCGGAAAGTCAACCAGTGGATGAACAAGATCGAGAAGTGTTGTTGATAGCCAATGTTTGCGTACCGGATATCGATTTTCACAATTACAATGAAATTTTCATAGAAAGTCACATCGTTGATTTATTCGATGAGTTTATTCCTCCTAGTGAGGCGAGTTGTTTTATACACTATCAATTGACTGCTTTCTAACCGATCGGTAGCCAATAAGTTCGCTAATTCGCAAAATTGAAATTGCCGAAGTAATATAATTGAAGTGTTGAGATTAATGACGACTTTTGCAGGCTGGTGAATACACTATTTTCTCAAGAAGAACTAATTGCTTGTATTTTTGTCGAGTGTGCATTGGAAGTTCTTACAGCATTTGCGTTGCACTACGGAACATCAGTTTCATTAATGGAGACGTGACAATAGAAATCCTTGAAACTTCCTCGATCACCGGCGCATTTAACGTTAATACGAATCAAATAAATATCCCGCCAATGAGCAAACAAAGTTTCACCATTACTTTCGCACCAAGTTCATTAGGGGTAAATGACATTGTTTTTCCGCGTTACCCAATGAATTCTTGAGAGTTGAAAATAATTTATAATTTTTTTCAGAAATTTTCAGCTTCGTTGAAAGTGAGACTCGATTTGCCGCTGAACATAGAGCAGAGAACTCTTTCCATTTATTTAGAAGGGGAAAGTTGCGTACCGCAAGTGCGTTTACTCAAGCCTTCGCCAAAGTTTAATGAAAAAGCAGTCATTGACTTTGGCTTATCGTTTATTCAAGAGAAGCGCGAAAAAGTCTGTACCATTCAAAATGTCGGACAAGTCGCTGACGTGCTCTCCATTAAAATGTTGGACAACGCAATTGACGCTTATAGCATTTATATCGAAACGGACAATGAACGGTTGGCCTGTGGTTGTGTTGTTGATAAAGACGGTTCGTAAACTTCCCGACAGCGTAATTCATCTGACTTTTGAATTACTCGCTAATGTTTCGGTAATCTCTTTTTAGTTGAAAGTGTCCTAACTGTTCGGCTTATTCCGGGAGAAATCGTAAATGTGAAAGTCCATTTTCTGCCGATATATACTCAAAACTATGTAAATCATTTGGAAATTCTGATGGAGAAAAATCCCTATGAAGTTATCGAAGTGATGTTATTGGGACAAGGGTTCGCTAGATCCGTTGTCTTTGAAAATTTGGAAATTATGAACGCGTCTTTACTAGATACTATTCAAAAAACTTGCTCCCAAGCACGCAGTGAAAGCTCAAGAAAAAGTATTTTAAAACCAAGTACTTCCTCGTTGCATTATTATCAAACGTCCTCTATCGTTACCTTTGCTATTCCCTCTAAAACTTGAAAATTATATGAAACTTTTAGAGGTGTCCGTAATATTCGATCCGACACCGCTAATGTACAAGTTGGATTACGAAAAATGCTTCTTGAATCAAATGAACAAAATCAGTTTCAAAATAATAAATAAGACATGTAATCGTCACTTCCGCTTCGAGTTGAATCCCAATCCGAATATCGTGTGTACACCATCAGCGGGACATTTGGCGCCTTGTAACTTTAAAGTGTTGACGGCCACGTTCTTTGCGTCGGAACCTGTAACACTGTCTCAAGTGAGTCCACGTAGTTCTCAAGCGATTTGTAAATTCGCGATAAAAGTCGCGAATGACTGTAACGATGGCACCGTGAATGTGCGTTGTACAACCGATTAGGATACTTTAGGAAGGACGCTGACTCGATATATTAAGTAAAACGTCATCAGACAAATTATCGTATTGTATTTAATAACTCGTATTGATTTTAATAACTGTTAAGGAAATTGGCGCTTTTTCATAAACAACGGCTGCGGCATTTTTAAATTTACATTTTGTACTTTAGATGACCATAGATTGCACTGTGAACGAAATTCTTTTAACTAAACTGGATGCTGAGTCGCTATGGGACACTAGACAAATGAACGTTTCTTGGGAAGAGAAGCGTATTGTTGTATCAGCGTCCGAATCTTGTAAAGAAGAAGAGATGTTACTTAAAAGAGTATTAAGCGAAACTAGGGAGCCAGAGTATGAAATTGTACCAAGTACGACACAGCTTTTGCAACTTTGTATTTACGCAATCGCTGATTATTCGGAGTACGAATGTAACATAAAGACCATTAACTTTGATAATACCCTTATGTTTCAAGTAAGAGCTTTCATCAGTAATCTAATTTCGTTTCCCTTCGATTCCTTCTACCGTAATTACTGCTATAACTAGTATGTCATTCTCTTTTGACTGCCAATTGTAGACTAGAGAGTATAGGTTTACTTTGATAAATACGGGAAACGTTAATCTCAATTTCTCGTGGAATTTGATAATGGACGAGTTGTATCCAATTCGCTTGGATCAAGCTAAGTTAAAGTCACTCTTATCCTGCGACTCAAGAGAAACTGTCGAAGAACAAAAAAGCGAATCAAAAATTCTAAACGATGAATCACCTCAACAATCCACAACATTGAAATGTAGCTTTCTGTTGTTATCTCAGTGAGATATTTAAAGCGTATACTTGTTTTAAAATGTTTCAATGTTCAAGGGTTCATACAGACTGAGTCGTCTGACCTGTTCAGTAGTGCAGCTGGTCTAACAAATCGTAGCACGGATACTTGGATGGAAGGAGACAACTGGCCTTTCAACATTAGACCAGAAAATGGCAGTATCAGTCCTGCCGAAAGCATAAATTGTACCTTGACATTTTCTCCAATGGACGTTTTTCAATATAAGGCATATCTACAGTGCGAGTACGATGATACGTGTTGTTGAGTATTACTGCGCGTTAGATTTCCCTCGATGACTTAAAAATAACATCGAATCCCTTACAACTAAAATAACTTTCTCAATACTTTATACTTACTCCTATATTTTACAAAACTCGTCGGTTCTCACGCGAAATGAAGTCCTTTTTTTATATTGCATTTAATTGACTTGTAAATAAAGCGGCAACAACCTTCCACACTCTTATCGGCATTCTATCCCGTTGAACGCAATCACAATTTGTGCATCCTCCGCTGTCACTGCGTGAATTACTTTTATTACTATCTCATAGGATGGAGAATCTAAATCCAGCCAGAGAACCTCTGAAAATTGTTATCAATGCAATAAGTCTGCTACCGTATTGCCACTTCGAGATAGAAGAAACTGATTATCTTACGAGTGGTAGAAGAGACATTAAGCTTCCGGTACCCTCGGGTTATAATCTTGCCGACACTGATGCAATTAATAAAATCAAGATTGTAGAATTTAAACTGATGGGCGTTGGGGAGTGCCATACAAGGTTCGATTATTAAGTTCAATTAACAATTTCCCTTTAGCCGATTTAATAAAATCAATTCTTTGGCAATTCTTGAACAATTAGGTACATTTCTTTGGTGAACCCAACGATGGAAGAGTATTCCTACTGCTGGATTAGATTGTCAAATGAAGTACTTGAAAAAGTACCCGCACTACAATGTTTATCGGAAACGGGTTTAGTCGAAAGTGGCAATAGAACGAATATATCATTTTGTACAGTTCCCGAAGATGTTGGAATATATGAATCATTTTGGCAGTTTGAGATAAAAAAATATAATTTGAAAACTCTTTTTCTTATTGTGACTAATGTAGTGGAGCCTTCGATATCATTTCGAAGTACACTGATAAAATTAGAAGATTCAGCCATAGGTACGCGTATGCCCAGGTTATTATTCTTGTGTATTTTAATTAACTCTAAGCGCTCATTCATCTGCATTATCGTACAGGTGAATTAAAATGCAGTTCGTTTGATATAATAAATAATGAAGATTCTCCACTCACATTTCACATTAAAGCTGATTCTTTGTATTCGGAAGGACGTTTTCAAAATATCACCGTTCGCCCAGTGTCTGGCACTTTACAGCCGAATGCACCTCAAACATTCAAGTAAGTTTCCTTCTTATTTCAACAAAAGTACATCTTATTAATTTCACGCATTACAAGATAATTATCGTAATATTAGCATTCAGTATAAGCCAACATTAATCGGAGAACACACTTTTTATATTCAATGTCAAATTGAAAAATTAAGAAAAGCTATTAAGGTTGCTGTCGTGGCACAGGTCGTGGAATTATCAGCTAAGCTAATCTATATTGAATCAGGAGCTCAAGAAACGGAACTAACTACGAATTATCAGAATGCGATCGATATTGGACAAGTAATCATTTCTTGTTATAAAAGAAAGAAAAAGATTCAATAAGCCGATATTCGATTAATAATATCAAAAAAACTTTCAGATTATATTGTACGAAGAGCAGAAGGTCATATTCAAAATAATGAATTTAAGTCCAATAGGTTTTGATTATTCATGGCATTTGAGTAATGCCCAAGCGAACTCCTTCAACATTTCAATGCTTGAAAGCGAAGGTAGAATTGATAAAAATTCAACCAACGACTGCTGCCTAAGAATCGTAGCCATGGAAAAGTTGGCTATTCGCAATTATCCTCTTGCATTAAAAGTAATCACGAGTGTTGCCGCGATCTTAAAAAACTAGTTCTAACCCTGGTATTCTTAATTGTTTGGAAATAGATAAAGTACGGTCCTACCTATCGCCTGAAGCTCAATGTGTCCGCTAAGAAATCGCCGTTAGAATTTAATTTTACTCGCTATGATTTTGGACCTACTTATATCCAACCACAAAACGGAATTATATATTCCGCGGATCTTAAAATAACAAATCATCAGAAAATATTCTGCTCGTAAGTGCTTAAACAATTCTTCGTGATACTTAAGTACGAATAAAATCCCGCGAGCTTGACAATTTGATTTCCAGGTTAAAATGTACATTCAAAGGTAGCAGCTCTCACATTAAACTAAATCCAAATCAACTGTCACAGTCTATTCCTCCCAACACTACAATTAGAATTCCTATTTCTTTTCAACCCACCGAGGAAAAACATTATCAAGGAATTTTACATTTTTCGACGTTGGATTCCTCTTTGCGACAGGACGTTATTATCAAAGGGGAAGGTGTTAACTACAGAGTGAGAAGTTCATATTTATTACATTAATGCCCATCGAATTATCAATAATAAACAATACTTTTTTAATTAACGTTTTAATACGTCTTTAATATACGTACAACGATTGCGACGTAATAATTTGATAATTGAAATGTAAATAAGCTGAAAGGTGCCGAAAAATCTTGCGATTTCAATATTTTACGTTTACAAAATGTTTAAACGCTTTGAAAATAGATAACACACACGCATAATTTGATTTTAAGCTTGTAATTCGTAAATGCTGCCATTTTATCACGTAATACTCCGCGCTTTGTAAGCATATGGTTTTCTATTCGGTACACTTTTTCAATTTTCATTTTAATGCGCTAAAAATAACGGCAAACCTATCAGCTGGAATGAATTAATTTGTACATTTAGATCCATCTGAAGAATCCGTGTGATGTAATTGTTGACTTTGGAACAATTTTAATCGGGAAATCCGTAAGCCGAAAAATTTGCGTAATAAATGAAGGGTGTGTACCAGTGAAACTAAAAATCGACGTAATCGAATGTTCCTCGGATGATACGCAGGATGTAAGTAATCGCGAAAGAAAGGATTCTTCGCGCACATTGGACCGTTGCCCATCTGGGATGGAAATTTCATCATGTACAACGAATTCTTTTGAGCTTGCCGAATTCATCGAATTTTCGCCAAACGGATTGCTAAATTTAAAACCGAATAAGGAAATGGAAGTGACAATTAAATTTAAAGGTGTACAAAGGGTTAAGTCACTGAAAATTAAAATGGGCTTAAAAACAAATTCGTTTACGCTTCCTTTAACGATCGTTAAGGGAAATTGCGCAATGAGCAGCTTTTACTTGAACAGAACGTACATATCATTTGGTACAATCTTCGAAGGCTGCGAAGCAAACGAAAAATTTGCTCTTGTGAACAATGGTGACCTTGGTTCCAGGTAAATTTATTCAACCAATTACATTCGCGACATCTACCTCATTTCTCTAAAAATGTTCAGATTCAGTTGGATGAAGGAAAAAATTAAATCTCATTTTAACATAAGTCCGCAAAGTGGCTACTGTTCGCCGGGCAGTGAAATTACGTTCACTTGTGCTTTTACGCCAGAGTGTCTCGCAAGTTGTATTCGGTCTCAGGTAAAAAACACTTGGGTGGGTGTGCGTGCGCGCGTGCGCGCGCGCGCGCGTGAATAGTAATTTACAAAGTTAGAAGTCCACGCGTGTACTTTCAGTTTAATTTGGAATTGGAGGGTCACGAAAATTTATCGATCACGGTCACGGGAAATTGTTCCCCTATACCGGAGCCAACGGAAAGCATGGAATTTTCATCGCAAGTGCATCAATCGGAGAGTAGAGAAATAAAGATCTACAACGATTCCGATAAAACTTGGTACCTCAAACCCATGGTATTTGGTGAATATTTTACAACAGTTTCAGAATTATCGGTGAAAGCAAAAATTACGCAGATATGCGTAATCACGTACATGCCTCGTAAGATTACGACTAACGATAGTTTTCATAAGGTATGCTTTGCTTGCAAACATTTTTCTTATTCCCTGATTATTAACATCACAAATTATTATTAGGGCAAATTCGTTATTACTCTTCCCGACGACAAGCAACCAATTTTATATCACTTATTTGGACGCTGTACTCCGACTATTTTTTCGGAAAGAGTCACAAGGCACGTACCAGCCAAGAAAAACCACGAAGAATCTCTAATCGTTTATAATAACAGCGATAGATGTCAAACGTTTGTTTGTACAACTGAGCAAGTAGACCCTATTGGTGATGTAAATGAATTGACAATATATTGAAATATTTGCGAACGTAACCGTTGACTAAGGCCTTTAAAAATAATTTCTCCAACGACAGAAAAGCTTCCCGGTACTTCAAGTAGATGTTCCCGCTAAGAAGCAGATTTATTATGAAATCCCATTTTTCTTTGAACAAGAGGGACATTTTATTTATAAGGTATTCGTTGTACATATTCATGTAACTATCGCTAATGCGCGCTTACGCAATGACCTTATTTTCTTTAGATAACGTTCGATGATCACCAAGAAAATTATCAATGCTACGACGTTGAATTCATAGTTACAGAGCCTGAAATACAAGCTGTTATAGAATTGTCTACTTGCGTACGCAATTCAATGATTTACACGTTGAAAATTGAAAATCCACTAGAGCACAAGGACGTAACATTTAACGCGTACAATATTAACGACGAGGTTATCGTTCATGGACTACCGGCGACATTAGCGCCTCTAGCATTCGTCAGTATAAATCGATAGAAATTAAATTTTACTCGATAAAATTAAATTTTACTTCGAGTCGAGTTGACAAGCGAAAAATTACACCAGTAATCCAAATTTATTATTGCCTTCTTTAGAAAAACATCAAAATAGAGTACCTGCCACTGATGCCACGTGATCAAAGAGAGTTATTAGTGATATCGAGCGAAGCACTTGGTTGTACATTTTACGAACTACATCTGATAGCAAAACCGCCTCTCCCAGAAAAGGCAATCAATATAAAATCAAGCTTAGGAAAATCTGTCGACTTTAATCTACGATTAAAAAATTACAGTAGATGTCCGTGCGATTTCGATATTACGGTAATAATAAGTCAAGTAATGTGCGTGAGAATTACTCCTTTCTGATACTTTACACTTTTCAACAATAATCGTAAGAATTTGTCTTATTTCACTCGTTTGCCATCGACGACATTAATAATGACTGGAATTTTCCTAAAGAAACAATGGAATGCTGCTTCTGGCAGCTATTTACACTGTTATTTTAAAAGCTGAATTTGCAACCTCGATGTTCGTTAAAATATTGAAGTTACCCTCATATTTGCAGGCCTAACGCACAGAATCAAAGATAATTATATTTACGAGTCTTTCAATAAGTATTCGCTCATTTAAATCATTCAGGTCGATGAACCCTCGTTCACGTGTCCAACGACTGTTTCTGTACGGGCGAACGAGGAAGTTGACGTTAGCGTTCGATTCAAGCCTTTTCTCATCGGAGTCATGAGCGCCACGATCAAAGCAACGTCCAGGACAACCGGTGAATTCATGTAAGGCTCTTAAGAATCGCCAATCAAAATCAATAATTTAATTTGGATAACCGAAAGTACTATTCCTTCCTTTCAAGCTTCCCCGTTATTGGAACAATCACGTCGCCTCAACCTCAAGGGCCCTTTAGCGTATCTCCGGATGAACCAGCTTTGATAAATTTTGAGAACGTCTTCCTGGAAACAAAGACTTTTCATTTCTCCGTGGATAATGCAGATTTTTCGATAAATACCATTAGCGAAAGCATTCCGTCGAGGCAGGTATGCAATCGATCCAGAGTTGTATCATCGTACAAAGATTCTTGTTTCATATTTGAATGGTGTATTTTGCTATTTGTAGAGCTTTGAGATAACCGTTCGGTCGAGAAATAATAAGAAAAGTCCCGATAAGCCAAGAACCGGAAAATTAATAGTATCTTGCATGAACGAAGATTCGAATGAAATCGAATGGATTTATTATTTGAGAGCCGCGGTAGAACGAACAAAGTGACTACATTTCTTTAGAATTCTAGAGGATCTTAAAAAATAAAATTCACCTACATTGAAATCAAACGCGTAAGAGTTGATATTTCGTACGACATTTCGCAAAATGTCGCAACGTTTGGTATCTGTGTGGCATGAAAGTCATCGGTGTGGCACAATACAAGCAAATTTCAATCGAATCCAGCCGACGTTTAACAAAATTTGCATTTCAAAAGGAACAGAATTAAGCGAGAGAAGGAAAACTCGTGGGAAAACTGATACGCGTCGGATTTAAAAATCGGACGCTCGGCAATTATTGCTCTTTCGCCCCATACAAAATACAAGATTATTCGTTTGAATTGTTTGAATTAACTCGCGTCTTACTCGCCATTAACACATACGCGCAATATCGCTCGGTAATGGAGAGCAATCGCATGCACTAGCCATTGAGTCTCTCAGCTCGAGTTCGGTAATGCAATCAGGCGTAAAAAACGCAATTCAAAGGACTGCCACAAGCCGAGTAGCCTGCGAAGAAATAAGTAGCTCGCAAGGATACGGATCCTGGTGGATAAATTCGCTTGGGAATTCGCATTTCGTAGCTTATTCAGGCGTCGCGGCGGCCACTCAGGGCATTCCGCCGGAGACGTCGACGATCGATACGAGACTCCGGGGTTGG